>JAAEAF010005039.1:0-111018 GCA_011037195.1 Triatoma infestans | reverse complement strand
AAGTTATAACAGTTGATAGCACACCTAGGAACGAAGGTCAGAACTAAAAGGCGAGGGAACTGCGGCGTGCTTACCACACGTCCCTCCAATATATCACCGTCTGGCAAGCCTTGGTCCTTTATGAAGTGTTGCGCCATAGGTTTTATATACTTTCTTAATAACACTGAACAAGTTTCAGTAAAGTATGAGGAATAATCTGCTATATTTTTGCCATTGCAATGAAGATATGAAGATAAACTTAAAAAAAGTCGAACAATAATTTGGAAAAACTAGATTTTTAAGATTAAGCCAAACCTTACCTCTCATATCTTCCAATTAAATCTAGTATAATTTATACAAATAATCGTTCCCCTTTATTGGAAACAGATTATAATTAACTGAATCATAATGCTTTTAATAGGTTCTAAAACATCAAACAACACATCTGGAACATATAAAGAAACACAGAAGTAAGGTTAACTTACTAAGATGCTTTTTCTAAATAAAGAATTTCATTAAAATCTGCTTAAATCTAAGTCCACTTCACCATCGAAATATTGCTATATTTGTCCCCCAATAAAACAAATGCAATTGGATGAACATATTATTTTACTAATGTCTTTTTTTTTCAATGTTGGTTATAAGAATGCCAAAAGATTAGAGAATTCATGCATGAAATAGTTATAATTTCTGCTATTTGAAAAATTATTGCGGGATGGGAGCAAAAATGTTAGTTTATTTAGAGTACTGTAAACAAAATCTTTAAGAAGGAAATTCAGAGCTATAGACAAAGAAAAAATATCCCTTACCTGTGAATCTGAATTTGCTTTTCAATTTTATTAATTTGGTAATACTCTAAACGTAAGACTAATTGGATCATTTTAAAAAAATATCGCATCAAACTTCTTTTCACAGTGCTGGAGTTATTGCTATAATTATTACTGTGGAATGTGAAGTTATTAAAGTGTGTACCACAATAATTGGAAGGACTATAGAAGTTTTTATTCACAACTTCTTGTTTAACGGATGGTTGTTAAGGCCACTATCAGACTAGGCCACTGGTGGCATAACCAAGTTGATCATCCTGTGACTTAACACGTCTTCAGATATTGAAGTTAATGAAACATATAAGACTATGGTATTAAATGGCGCCACCAAAAATTGTTGCCGGGCTGGTGGACGGCCTCGACAACCGCTCGGGCAACATTTTCTGGTGATACCAGCCGGGGCGTTAATCTGTATGTAGAGTATTAGGCTAAGCAACCAGTTGCGCCACCAACACCAGCATTGCTCGTATATCAACTGACGTGATAGCGCCTTTTATGTTCTGTTTAGTGCATTGTTTGCGTATTTTAATGAAATGGAAATAGATAATGATAGCAGTGACAAGAAAAATGGGAAGATGGAAAACAGTGAAATATAAGATAATAAAAAGTTTTTCTTCAGGTGGAATACATCTTCTCATTTTTGTATCAATATCACGTATGCCTTCTTTTATTTGCTCCAGGAACTCGAAAAAAGATGACCTTGACATGCGAAAATACCGAAAAAATTTCATCAGCACAAAGTTCATGACACAACGTATAATTTTTTCGGTGTGGAATTTACTGAAAACGGAACTGTTTTTGAGGACATTGAAGTTAATTCAGATTCCCGATGTACTACAGGAAACATCAATATGTCTCATAGAGTCGACCAGTCAGACATCGACAATTTGAGAGACAATTCTTTGTCTTCCCTTGAAGCTAACATTGGTGGTATATGAGCATTTTCCGACTCTTTCTCATTCTACTCTGTTTTAATAAAAGATCAACTAGAAGCAATCCAACAATAAATATACCTTCTGCAATATATACACTTCTTACACAGAAATTTCATGCGGCGAAGTGAGCGGCGGACGGGCGGTAGGCGTGGCGGAAGAACACAATCAACCACCTTGCAGCGACGACAACAAGTGGAGAGAGCTGATGTAACTACAGTAGAGGGAGCCGAGCTCCCTCTACATATAGGCAGAATTTAGCTCTCTCCTCCTTCTACTTCACTAGTCGTCGTCGCTGCAAGGTGGTTGATTGTGTTCTTCCGCCACCGCTACCGCCCATCCGCCGCTCACATCGCCGCATGAAATTTGTGTGTAAGAAGTGTATGTATTGCAGAAGGTATATTTATATATTTAAATCATTTAATAATTTTTTGATTTGTTTAAAATGTCAACGAAATGTTGCATCTGTGAACAATCACAAAACCTGGAATGTCCAGCTTGTTTACCAACAGCTCCACCAATCCCTGTGAATTTAGAAGAAGAAGACGAAGTTATATGTCCGAAGAAACCTCGGATGGAAACGATGAAGAAGGGTCTTTTTTCTGTGTGGATTTACTGAAAACGGAACTGTTTTTGAGGACATTGAAGTTAATTCAGATTCCCGATGTACTTACAGGAAACATCAGTATGTCTCATAGAGTCGACCAGTCAGACATCGACAATTTGGGAGACATCCTCGAGTGTATTGGGAATGCCTACAGTTCACTGGAGAGAATAGTCAACTCATCTATGAAACAATTCGTCGATTGCGTGGACGGGTCATTGTGCACCACATCTTATCCACAAAACGAAATTTTAAAGTTGAAAAGTTTATTGGAACTTTCACTGATGAAATTTTTAAAAAGAAATATAGAAAAGCCATCCACGTCTTTCTCATGTGGTACCACCAATGCCAACACCCTCACATCCACATCGTACTCGACTGTTCATACAGCAACAGATCGTGTAGATGCTGGATCATCAATACCATCAAAAACTTCCACAACGGAAAGTACTTTGATAAAATAAAATTTAGAACCTCTGTAATCGCCACATATACCGAAGAACGTTACGCCAATTTATGAGTATGTACACTTACCAGGGCGACGACAATGTATATGTCAAATCTTCGGAGGCGTTGGATGGCTGACACTATAAAATTATGAGGATTCACCCATTTCAGGTAATTCAATTTACATTTATTATTAATATTATTTTAACTGTAATATCAGTAATATTGACGAAATTTATTATTATTATTATTTTAGGAAATCCAACGTCACATCTCTTGATTTTGTAAAATGCCATTTTCTCAACACCAACCCGTATTTGTTTTTACAATGGCGCTACGTGGACAGTTAAATTTTATGCTTCACATACAGTGGCTCCACCAGTGACCTAGTCTAATAGCGATCTTAGACAGAATATGCCACTGCTGGAATTAATAAGGCGGTTATTCTTGCATACTTACAATATTTACCATGTGACCGGACTTCGACAAAATCAAATAAGTCTTCCCATATAAAAACATCAATAACCGATTAAATGCATTATTATAGGGACGGATCATCTGATAAAAGAAAAACATAGCGCTGGTATGGTCATGTGTGAAATGCACCAAATGTAATTTTAATGTGGGGCTTACCCAAAAAATGTTTTCATTGTTTCCATTGAAGAAACAGTTCTATGTTACATGATTTTCAGTTTTGAATATTATGTGTATATTTTTCAAGCGAATTACAAAAAAAAAAATTAGTTTCCTTTTATTCCAAATTCCTTCCCGCCGTATTTTTATTCTCTAGTTCCCACTGAATAATAAACATTTGCAAAAGTAAAACAAAGCTATTCCCAAAATAGGAACACCGCATCTGAAGAAAGTGAAATGGTTCTATCGGATGAAACATTGAAAACCAATCCTGAGGCAAAAGGCGCCTAGAAAATGTCAGTTGCTCGCAGAATAAAATAATGAACGCTGTTCCTAACGGATTTTTCACATTTCATCGAAAATGTTTCTTTTTTATTGACAGAACCTCCGACTGCTTATATTTCCTGTTTTAGCCAATAGCGCGAGGGAGTTAAAAATAAGAGGTCTGGCGCCTTAGAGGTACAAACATAAGGTTAGTATAACATCATTAATGGGTCTTTATAAGTCATATTTCATGATAGCATTTACTTCTACTCCTGTTCTCCCAATCCTGGATCCATATTTTCGTGGTTACTATCCTTCCTTCTTTCTGTGAGTACTGAATAATTTTCTCTACGTACCTCTCTTTAGCATTCATTTCTGCTACCTTTCCTTTCACATCTAACCATATTTTGATGCCTTTCTAAGTACTTATACTTTAATTGTCTAGTACATGACTTAATATTGAGAATATCCAAGATGGATATTGCAATGTGCTGCACAATAACTGCAAACTGCAATAACTGCAAACAAGAAGTATCGAATCGAGCCTAAGGGAGACAATCCAAAAGAAAACCATAGTCCTTCTACGGTGAGCAGGGGAGTGTGCCGTAATCTTCAATAAAACACCTACATTGTCAAATGACACCAAAATAAAAAGATGGAGGATTAAAAAAAAAATTAAAGCAAAGCAAAATTGTTGGAAATAATAGAAATATATATTAACGTAAATTGAATTTAAAGCAGAATAAGGTCTTAATCTGCTTGTTTTTTGTGGCATTCGCCCATTTTCAAGATAAGAAGAATGAAAATTTCAATTGCCAACATATGGATTGATTTATAGAAAATATCGATCCCATCGTGATTGTGACTGAGCTTTATTAATAGTCGACATTTATTTTACTGCTTACTAAATACCTTGTAAACAGTCTATCGTCCGTAACTTTAGATAGTACTCTGAGAAAGATTATCACAAACCAGAACAGGCCAGAGATATAAACAGTAAGGTTCTGCAACAAAAAAAACCTCTCGTCGCAGGTAAAACATACGTCAGGTAAAGCATTCAACGTTTTATGGCCGTTAAGAAGATAAAGGCAAAAACGAAAAAAATCTATCAAAGATATTCTATTGACGATTAATGACAGTAAATGTCTCAGTTGATTTATGTTTTTATTGTTGTGTCGAGACATTTCTACCTAACGCGGTCATCATCAATCGGGTGCTGGAATGTTGTTTTTACATTACTTTTTACTTGTACAGAAATTTGATTTGATCATTTATATCAAATGATATATCAAACCTGTACCGCAATATCGCATCAAACTCTTACAAGAAAAAAGTAACGTAAAAATAATATACTATCAGAACTCGACTGATAATGGTCGAATCGTTGCGAGACAAAAATAAAAGCATAAAACAATTGAGAAGTTTACTGTCACTAATCCTCAATATAATAATTCAACATCCACCTTTCAAAATTGAACAAAAGAATCTATCAAAGATATGTCTATGCAACCGACAAGCAAAACTTCTTTTGCAACAATGTTTTAACACAAAAATCAAACTTTAATTTATTAAATAATCAAATATTTTCAGAATAAGAAATAAACTGAAACTTGCAAAATTTTAGATTTAAGATTTAACAATCGGAATATGCTATAACTATATATCTTTTATCCACTGAAAACCATAAAAATCCTCCATTAATTGCAATATAAGCGTATATCTACATAAAAGAGTTTGAATATAATAAATTCCCAACAATCACTTAACATTTTCTTAAATTCATATGTGAATTTACAAATAAACTATACAGCTTATAAATATAATTGAATAGGTGATCTGATCCGCAGTATGGAGCAATATCTGATATTTTGCACGTGACAGTCTGTTCCTTTTCCTGGTCGCTGATCCATTTTTATGCGGTGGGTGATGTAAATGGAGATTGGTTTGACCAGACATTAAAGAAAAATGTTTACTATTCGAAGTTTCAGTCACATAATATGACATTCTGAATTCTAAATTTCGGCTGATCAGTTAGTGTGTTTTGTGAAAGACATTTAAGCGTTGAAAGCCAACATTTATACATTGTTTGGCCAAAGATATATAATATATATATCCATCCTCAAAGTAGTCAACAAAAGAAAAAATTAAAAAATCACAATTAAGGAAAATCTCAAATATTTACGAATTTTTATTATTCTCACAAAATATGGGTCGTCAGCTCACTTAATGAAATATTACTTTAAAGGTCTTGTTAAAGTCGAGATTTCAGACTTCTAAAAGGAGTAGGCTCGCCTGTAAGTACAATACTGATGGTAGTTGTGAAGAATATAAAAGAAATTGTCTGTTTATTTTATCAAGTAAAATGTCAGATATAACAAGTTCTCTATTATTTATGTGTTCCTAGTAACAAGGAGCGTTTAATTCGTAATACTATGTTTTAATAAGTCGTTTCGTCAGTATGTTTTTGGCTGTTATCCAAGCTGGGCAGGTATATATAAGAAGGATCTGAAGAATGTCTTATAGAGAAATATGATGCAGGAGTTTCTGAGAAGAGTCTTTGTATTAAAAATTATTGTAAATGTTTGTTATAATTTATTGTTGAGTGCAGTCTCCGGGTGAGTTTTGTGTCCAGGATTATGCCAAACGTAGCGCAATCCTAGAACTTTTTGTTTCTTGCAGATTATCTGGTTTTTAATTTATAATGGAGAGAGTTCTTCATTTTTTGAAACTTCAATCTTTAGAACTAGTTTGATAAGACGTCTATAGATGCTTTTAAGTCAGCAATGCTTTGGTCAATGTATACGTTAGTTGAGGCTAACAAGTATGCAGCAAATGTAGCTAAAGTCTTCATTTTCGGTTCAGCTATGTCCGAGGAGTAGAGATTAAAGACTACAGAACTGATATTTGCCTCTTATCATCTAATAACTGTATGTATTGTTCGGTCTGAACTGGAGGGTTCTGTCAAATAAAAAAAATCTTATAATTTGAGTAATGCATTCAGGTGCGTTTTGTTTTTAAGTTTGTTGAGTGGTCCAGAGTACCGAACGGTGCAGCTACATCAAGAAATAAACTTGACATTGTTTTTTTTTCAAAGTTGTGAACTATATGGGTTCTGTGATTCTCTTAAGTATGTACATTGTATTCTGTGATTCATTTAAGTTGATGTACTGGTGAGTGTTTTGGTCTGAATCCAAACTGATGTGGAGGATTTGTGTTTGTTTCAGTTAAGTAAATAGTTTGTGGATTTTTTTTTCAAAAATTGTTGAGAGGTAGTTCAGCAAACTGTTTAGTCTATAGCTTTTTGGCTTACCCGCTTTGTGAAATAGTTATTAATTACTGTATTCTTCCATGTTTGGGAAGTATTCCAATCGGAGACATGCGTTAAAGACTCTGGTTAGAAAGGCGACATCTTTCCGAAATAGATTTTTTTAAAAGAATATTTGGTTTACACTGTCTCCTAGAGCCTTTTTATTGGGAAATGCTTTGATTACAGAGATTATTTCAGAGGGGCAGGCGAATGAGATAGGACGTTCGGCTGAGATAGGAAGTTGCTGCTGTTCATTGTCGATGTAATCGTAATTGTCTTTGTCTGTGTGATCAGACTTTGTTTGAAATGAAATCAATCTATATTTATAAACATCAATTTGTTCAAATCAGAATGAAACAAAATTAAAATACAAATGCAACTTTCCAAATTCACAGAAATTGAAAGCCTTCGACTCTACCATAGAAGCTCGTTAGAAAAAAGTATTCTCACTTCTTCAAACAGTGGTCAGAAATATTTAAAAAACATGGTTTTTCAAATTTTATCCTCGCTACAAGAATAAAGAAAGAAAACTTCACGATGATCTTGTAAATGTTGATTCCCCAACGAAGTGTTAAAAGGATTATAAAAAGAAAAATGCTGAATTATTGGTAAATATAATCTGTAATAATACATTGATATTAAAAGAAAATTATGTTCATAGGAAATTTTTCATTGTATAGGAACCAATGCAATCGTATTACTAGGCGAAAATTTTATATATATAAAAAAATTAAAAATAAAATGCAATTATCAATGACTACCTTCATGCAGGTACTTCATGCCACAAAAATAAATAATAATTATTTACAGTTAATGTTATGTGCGAGCAAATGAAAGCTCTAACACTGTGTGCATAAAATATATCACATGGCATAATAAGTAGTATAATTTTAAAATAGTGCAAATTTAAGCATGCGTAAAATAAATTTAAAAAAATCTATGGAGGAGATAAATTTCGTCTTAATTAAAACTGCTACAGCCATATTTACAAAACCAAAAAAAAAAAAAGGATACAAATTAATTAAAAGTTATTCAGTTTATTAAATAGCAAAACTAAAAGTTTAAGCTAAACAAATAAAAACGTTTAAATTTAACACTAACCCACATTTGGCAAATGAATATTCATTTTTGCTGTAAATATTACAGTTTATAAAGCCAAATGTACAATTTAAAAAAATATAAATATATTGTATATATATAGCAAGAATAATACATTCTTTAAAAAAGCAAACAGCAAAAGTAATAATGCATTTAATGAATGGGTAAAAACACAAGAAGCCTAACACCATTATACAACACGCACTCAAAAATACAGAACAAAATAAAAAGTTTTAAATAGCTCTCTCAATGTACAATTTTACATTGTTTTAGTTCAATTGCAAATTAATAACAAATTCCTCTCCCTCTTAAGGTTTTTCTATAAATCGTTCAATGAGTGAGCTAGGTAACTCATTGTCACTATCATATTTAGGAGGTGCATAAACATGCGAGGATGATCGTGCGAATGGGAATGAGCTGCCATACGACCCTTGGCTATGGAGCGACCTGGCTGCAATTGCTTGTGATGCAGCTGTTGGTGGAAGAAATGGATCTTGTTCATCTACCTGTAGATATTCACGTCTGGAAGAAAAAAAAGAGAAAAATAAGCATAAGTAATTAATATTCAAGAAATTAATAAAAAAAATCTGGTGTGAAACACTCACACAACTTTCTCTTACTCTAGTTCTCAAAATGATAATTGACAAATTTTATAGTTTGTGTACCAAATTTAATGAAATTCGTCGAAAACTGAAAAAACTGTTCAGTATAAGCGCACTTCCGGTTTACTAATTTTCTTGAAACTCGGTGGGAATTTTAGCCATCTATTTATTTCTAACTATTATGTTTGGATGATAGATTGTATAAAATAACTAGGATAGCACTTTGATGAAAATCTAACCCACCCCTCCCCTAAAAGTGCTCTTAAAAGAAATTTCCCAGAGAAATGTTTTAAATAAAAGTGTCGATCTTTGCAGTTTAGTTTATTATAAGAAGTTTCAAAAAAAATCGTCAGAGCCAATTTTGAGGAAAATTGCGAGAAAAAGTGAATAAAACCTCATTTAGTAAAGTGGGTAAAGTAAACGAACTTCCGGTTATCCGATTTTTTCAAACTCGGAATTCAACCAAAACCCCAATTTTAATTCTAGAGTACATTATTTAGATGGCAGAATTGTTAATAAACTGACATAGCAATTTAGATGTGGGTGGAAACCTAACAACACCCCCCCCCAAAAGTGCCCTTCAATGCATTTTCCCGGAGAAATGTTTCAAATAAAAGTTGTAACTCTTTGTATGTGTGGTTGATGTTTAAAGTTTAAAGAAAATCGTCGGAGCATTTTTGAGAAAATCGCAAAAAAGTAAAAAATCCAACTAGTAAAGTGGTACTTCCGGTTGAGGAATTTTTACAGATAACGTACAGTCAGATCCCATGGTGATCTCTAAACGGAATATCAATTTTCAACTTTCTACGATTTTTCGTTTTTGAGCTATGCTGTTCACATACATACATACATACACACACACGGACACACACACACACAGGCCATTTGCTAAAAACCACTTTTTTGGACTCAGGGGACCTCAAAACGGATATTTCCGGTGAAAACTCGATATCGAAAATTTGACACGATTACAATACTTCCTCTTACTAGGAGTAAGAGAAAGTAAAAAAGTAAAAATCAAAATCTCTACGTTCGTGCTTTTTAACGTTCTAAACTACATAAAATTTTGTTCAGTTGTGCTGTTTATGTTCTTAAGAAAAATAGACTATTTCGATTGGGTGACTGGCCGAAGTGTGGAAAACAGATTTTTTGCGTAATAGCCTGCAACATTTTGTGAATACAGATCAGTTCCGGGCGTTCGCCCACTGTCAGGATGTTCTGATAAACGATAAGAAATAATTATTAGCACAACGAGAAAGTCAATGTAGACATTCAGTATCTACAGAATGGTCGAAGAACCCAAAATGAAGTAAGCTAAAGCCTATAAAAATTCTCTGCCATACATTGTTTCATTTGCGGAAATATTAGAAATAAATCACTTTAATGGCCATAATTAAAAAGCAGGGTTAAACGAGCTTCTTATCTCCTTAGGTCCACAATGAAATTTTATATGATTATCAGAAGATTTTTCTTGTTGGCTGTTAGTTGTAATATGAAAACAATAATTAGTTGGCTTCTCGACCAATTGATAGTAAAAAAAACAAAACCTAAAAAAAGTAAATTTTGTAATTGTTTTTTATTATGACAGTTCGACGTTTCGACAAACTTTGTTTGTCTTCTTCAGGAACAATACAAAACAAAATTAAAGAAAAAACAAAATTATAACATGAAACACAAACAAAAAACCAAATACATAGGTGAGATTACAGTAGTAATTAGAGACTTACAGTTATGACTTAGAGACTTACAGTTATTGAGGATTACAGACTTATGATTATCAATGTCATTCACCTATGTATTTGGTTTTTTGTTTGTGTTTCATGTTATAATTTTGTTTTTTCTTTAATTTTGTTTTGTATTGTTCCTGAAGAAGACAAACAAAGTTTGTCGAAACGTCGAACTGTCATAATAAAAAACAATTATAAAATTTACTTTTAGGTTTGGTTTTTTTTACCATCAATTGGTCGAGAAGCCAACTAATTATTGTTTTCGAAATTTTATATAACCAAAACAAGTCAGAATTTAATTTGCATCAACTTTTGTAGTATGGGTTAGAAATAGCATATTAGAAAAAGGTTAAAGACAGCTCAGAACTAAAAATCAAATCACAGACGGTTGCTGAGTTATGAGGCATTAAAACTAAATTCCATTCATAAGCCAAATGCAACTTAATTGCAACTAGAAGTGTAAACAAAAATCTTTAATTATCATCTCCTTTTTTAAATAGAGTTTACGAAAAAAAATTACAAACAAAATCAAAACAGAATGTTTTTCTATATTAGGGCCACATTATTAGAAATCCAGCTGCATTACAAAACCAATTATTTTAACTGTCTTATCAACAAAGTTACTGCAGAATTCACACATTTCTCTGCATACCAATTTCATTACATAATTATTTAATCATTGTATTTTTGTTTATATCAAAATTTAATGTAATTTTCGACAAAATGATTCCAGTGCTTTAATCAATTTTTTTGGTTTATTTTAATATACTCCTCAAGTGGGGCTCCGCGTCAAGATAAATGATAGGCAACAACCAATTCAGCCAAAATTAAAATCCAGTTCTGCTGATATGCGAGACACATGACAGATCTTCTAAATCGTAGAGGAGCATTTCGCTTTATAGCCACTACTTTTACTACTTGGCAAAAACTTCAAAACCTAGGGTATAGTGCATAAAAAAATACCATTCTTTTCACTTTCCTTTAATGCTATAAAAAAAAGCATCAGGATCCTATCAAATTTTTCGAAATTGAATTTTTATTGGAAATATATGTTTTGAGATAAACAAAAACAAAAATTAGCGAATGGTCTGTCAAAGCAAAACGAAAAATCGCAGAGAGATAAAAGTTGATATTCCACTGCATTTCAAGTTAAGGTCTTGGTCAAAATCCATCACAACCGGATGTACGAATTTACTGATTTTTTTTTTGTTCAGTTTATCGCGATTTTCTTGGAAACAGGCCCAACGTTTTCCTTTTAACTGTTTTTACTATCTTCACATATAAAAGTTTATAACTTTCATTTAAAACATTTTTCTAGCAAAATTGATTCTGGCGGGGGAGAGCAGTAACGTTAAGCTCTTTTATAAATTCTTCTCATTGTATTTCAGTACAATGGATGGTTCTACCAGCTATATTATATAAAGTTACATTAGTATAATTCCAAATTTGTAGAAAGTCAGATATCCGGAAGTACAACTTTACGGAAATGATTTTTTTATTTGTGAGAGGTTCTTGGAAATGAAATAGTTACGATTTTTTTACAATTAGAAACGCTAATTGCAGCATAGTATAAGCTATTACTTTATTTGAAATATTTTTCAAGAAATATTTATTTTTGAGGTTCTGAGAAATTTGTATCTTTTTATTTCAAATTTGTTCAATATGGTCTTCTGGAATACAATTTAATGTAATCAACAAAGCTACGAGTCCCTCCCCCAATATGTATCCCCAGTATCTCTGAATTCTTGTTTCGGCAACTCAGTAAAAATTTCCAAATTTAAAGTGAACTTTTATACTTGTATTAAATACAATGTATGAGATTATTTGAATTTTAATGTCTATTATTCCCATCCATTCCATTTACTGTCCTATTCATGCGAGAAATTGCTTTTAACATTATTTGACAATGAAAGTTTATTTGCACAAAAAATCTTGTATTGTTTAAACAACCGCTAAATACAATTTTTGTTTTATTTATCATTTGAAAAATGTGTTTATATAGTCAAATAATTTGAAGTGCGACTTGAGTGAAATAGGTTTCTTGATTCCTGGCATTCAGCAAGCTTAATGGGAAAATCTGAGATGTGCCTAATGAAAATATTAGAAGGCATTAAACCTCAAAACTCAAAGTGGATTGAAGGACATTCTACTATTTGTTGTGTACTGCAAATTATTCCTTCTTGACGCTCTTGTAATATTTTTAATTCTTCTCTCGTTTTTTCTAATTCTGAATAAACTTGTGTATGTTTACTCCGGAACAGAAAAATCTGGAGGTATCACCTCTGGAGATCTGGTCCATGAAATATACTATTCAGTGTCAAAAATTCTCCTGATAAGACGCGTATTATGTACAATATTCTTTGGATTTATTTAGAATTATTCGTGAATTATTACTTGTAATTAATAACCACTTGAAAATAAGTTTTAATACTATTATTAAAAATGAACAGTAATACAGGACAATGCAAAATAATATATTCTATCTTCCGGACGAAAAATCAGCAGAACTGATAGAAGATCTCAACCAGCTTCGCGGGGTTAAAGAGAGAATGCTTTCCGATTGGTAGTAATTCTACATTCATAAAATTTAAGTAAACTCTCTACACAAACTTGATAGCTATTCTCTGATGATGGATGAAAATCCGAAACTGGTCAGAACCCACAAAATGAAGCAACGTGCTACGGGGAATAAAATCATCAATGTATAGACCATCTTGGAATAGTATTAATGTCACTTTAAGAAGACCTCAACCGAACTGATTTTATATGCCGACAACTTATTTTATAAAATGGTTCCTAAATCTTCTTAATTTCTTTTTTTTTTTCGTTTTAATTTCTAAGACAATCTATTTACGCTTTTCAATTCTAAATCAAACTCTTTATCTAAAGGCGAACGTGAATTTCTCCATTAATGTAAATAATATTCATTTAATAATCAGTTCCCTGAGTACGACGTAGATAAGAGTATGCATGATGAATGCTGGCGCTTTTCAGAAGTTTATGGTGGAAAAACTTAGTCTGCAGATAAATGATGTTTATGATGGGTATGTATGATAGGCGCTTTAGTGCCTGCGATCGGGAGGAATGGAGGTTTTGCTTCTTTCAGGAATATAGCATCAGAAAGGAAACTTGATAAAATTAAGAAATATTTGCGGAAATTTATGCAATTTCATAAAATAAAAAATTCTTCCTCTAATTAGGATTAGAGAAAGTAAAAAAGGAAGTAATTTCAGACAGTTTCGACTTTCAAAGAAGCCTTTTTTAGAAATACGTATATAAAATTTCTTTGTCAGAATTATAAATTTCCTTCTTTACAACGTGAGCATTATAATTTCTGCTTTTTAAATAAGGTACAGATAACTAGAAGTTTTCATTGCGGCTTTATTGTTGAAGAAAATATCGCCATGCCTGTTTATTGTGTTCGCCAAAATTTCAAGGGAGAATAAATCCTTTCTTACCTTTCGCACTTGTTGCAATAAATTTTAACATTTGATTTTGATGTATGTTGAAATAATAGGTATTAATGAACTACTGAACGTATTTCATTAACAAACAGACGAAGACCCGTCCTCAACTTATATTTTTTAAAATTTATTGATTGCCACCTTTAATTTAGCGAAAACAAGGCATTTTTATCCCAATTTTATTAACTATTTACTTCAATTAAAAAAAAAAAAATAGAAATAATAAAACAAGGAATTTTTATTGTGTATATTTTGAGAAATATTTTCTATGGTTATTTTGTCCTCTTTTTTTTTGTTGGAATTTTTTCAGCGTTGGGAATACTTCCACTACAACATGGTAATGAAGACTCATCACACACATTATCTGAATAAGTTACCATATCTGTGGTCGAATGAAACGCTGTCTCCGATTTAGTAGTTTTTCGTTTTTTTGATTTCTTTTTTAATTCTGTACTTTCTTCATTCAATAATGACGAAACATCTAGACAACATTCTGATGAATATTTCTCTAATGAATTATCCATTATAACATTTAATGAATCCTGATTATTAACCATTAAATTTACATTATCACTTAAAATTCTTAATTTTTTTTTTCGTTTTGTTGTATTAAAATTTCTAACTCTCTTATGCTTTTCAAAAAGATGTATAGCTGCTTTTCTTTTATTTATAAATGAATTTTCTTTTTGAAATATATCCATCATACTAAAATTATCTTCTTTAGTGCTTAATCTATGTATTGTTTTATATACATCGCTAATTTCAGGTTTCAATGTTGTATGTGAATTGTCATTTAATGATACCATAGAAGTATCAGAATTTTTACCAAGATCTCCAGTTGTTAAATCAACAGGGTCTATATCCATTGAATACTTATTTGATGGTTTGTTTGATTTATTTTTTTTTTTTTTATCTTTTAGTATACTATTATTCGACAAATTATTTAAATCCTTTTTATCTAATTCAGTTGATTTATTTATTTTTTTATTTACTTCTCTACCATGTTTAGAGTCACCCACATTATTTTTTTTATTATCTTTTTCGATTTCTTCTTTTGATTTTGTATGCTTTAATAAGGAACTATCTTGACTTTTATTATTATTTTTTAATATTGACTTTAAAGGGGTATTTCCTTTTTTATAAATTGGCATTAATTCTTGATTTTTTATTACTGCTTTCAATAACAAAGAAGAATCCGTTTTATCTAACTTATTTTTTTTTCTTCTAGGAAATTTTGTCCATCCTTTTATTTTTTGAAAAATGTTCTGCTTATTGCTCATCCTAGTCGTGAAGACTGGAGCAGAAAGAATCCAATTAAATTGGAATATAAACTTTATTTAAATTAAAAATGTAAAAATGATCATCATCAAAACAAAATGTCTAGGATAAATGAATTAAGCTTTACTGCTTTAACAATTTGGAATATTTGGGATTAAAAACAATGAAACAAATAAAGCAAGATTAAAATAAAATAATAAAAACAGCTTTCATGCAACCTATCATTTTTATATGGTCTAAATATTAGGAAATTAGTGAGAAACGTTAGTTGTTTAAAAGCATAAAATCCCCTACAAAATTCAGTCTTTATCTTCAATTCTTAAAATAATAATAATACTCTAATCTAAATGTTCTAGTTTATTGAAAAAACGAATTAAAAGTGAATAAAGAGATATAACATTTGATCACCAAGATAATTTTGGTTGAATAACAGTCATCAAAAAAAATTTTCTATAATAAATATTGAAATAAAAATGAAAGATCTATGTAAGGTGTTGACGTTTTTAAGGAAGCTGCAAACCAAAGACAAAAATAAAATAACAAAAAATTTGATATGAAACACTCACACGACTTTCTCTGGCTCCAATTTACATAGTTTTGATTTATTATTTATTTATATGGGTATTACCAAGTTACCAATTTCAAAAAAAATATATATATATATATATAATATATGCATCCGAAATATAAAAGTCGTACTTCCGGTAAACTGACTTTCTTTAAACACGGAATTTTGGTCGCACATTAAATTCTAATTAGTAACGATAGAATTTTATATTTTGAAATGGCAATTTGAGTTGCAAGTCTAAAGTCACCCCTCCACTATACACCTTAAATGAATTTTTCCAAAAATATTTTTGAAATAAAAGTTGTAGTTTCTTTTATGATTAACTGCTATATTATATTTTGAGAAAAACGTAAAAAACTGTTGAGGAAAATCTATTCAGTCTAGTGGGTATATTCGCTAATTATAGACAAAAACCTTATGTCGCGTCTTTTGAAAGCAGAAAGGAAGTAATAAGTTTCACCTTTTTTTGCTCGAAGTAAGTCAGGATTTGATAAGGTGTGGCCATAATAGTCTCCTTTTCAGACTTCCGGCAGACATCCGTCTTAAAATAAAAAAATTATCTTTCGGATCGATCTCTACCGTTCGAAGTGGTGATAGATATTCTGCGATGTTCCCCATAAAGGCAAGATTACACAGGGAAGAATACTTGGGCCGGCACTACCATAATGGGCATTTCTACCTCAACTGACACATTTCTGGCCACTTTTGCCGACGACATAGCAATTTTATCAACCGACCATAACCATAACAATACATCTTTATCTCACCAGAAAGATGTTCACTATTTTGGGTTATATACTCTTCACACCATAAAAAACTAGACACCTTATTACTCGACAAATGATCTAAATTAGACATGAAGAACAAACTTCACCTTTACAAATGAATAATAATAAGACCAACGTGGACATACAGACTACAACCCTTGTGGAACTCCCAACAATTGTTGTGGTGGTTTGCAAGAGTGTGTAAACTAAGTTTGCTCTGTGCAAGTCTGTGTTGTCACACTGTCTGAAAAACGCATCCTGGAAGATGGGCGAACGCCCGAAACCGGTCGATGACCAAAAAAAATGAAGCAGGCTACCACGGAAAATGTCTCTGAAACTCCCAACAAGTCATACAAAACAAGATTTTATGTACTCATCACCCATCCTTACAATGTCACAAGCACAACGTTACACACTGACCTAAACATCCCACTCACTGGTGATTTAACTTAACAACTTTACAAAAGATTCCTGAACAATCTAGCCACACACAAGTACCCACACATCACTAACATATCCTCCCTGACCATTGCTGGAAATCCTCCCAGACATTTGAAACACCATTCGCTAAGGGACCTCCTGACAGAGTAGGAGGAGTAACCTCCAAGGATGCATGTTATTGGCCATTTCCTTCAAGCCAGATTCAACCAATGAGCATACTTGGTTATTGCATCTTGTAAATAATATATATATAAACATTGAAAAAAAAAGAAAGTATGTAATAGCTCTTTATTCAGGCGGGCCAAATCAAGCCAAAACCCGATATCTCAGCTTGGCAGTTCCCGCCACTAATCACTCATCTTTTGCTCTCTAATCGGTATCTTCCATTTTATTACATTTCATCCAGAGGTTTTATTTGACTAACATAAGTTTTGAACGATTTCCTAAATCAGTAGGTAGAATAATTTTACCGTTATGAGCTTCTCAAAATAATTAATAGTTTTTCTATTAGTATATAAACTCCAACAGAAGGAGAAGGGATTTTTCGATGTTGAATTAGTAATTCATTATACACTTATTTTGTCCCTTAACACCATAATTTTGTCAACACATATGTTTTATAGGCCCTTAATAACTGATAAAATAGAAAAAATGGAAAACCGTCAAAACCAACTAAAAGAACATGGTATGACGGATTCAATCTCAGACACTGTTTAACAATGCGGACACAACCACCAATTCAACACTTTTGAAATCATAAAAAAAAAAAAAAAAATGAAGAATCGAACCAACTATAACATCTGATACATACTTTACAAATGATTATCATGTCCCAGTACTGAATGTGTACTTCTTGTTATTTAGAAAATATTAATATACATAAATTAGCTAATAATTTGTGATTATTTTTTCATATTGCCAACCTAAGAAGGTTATGTATGTTGTAGTATGTTTTTATAAATATGTGATAATATTAAAAACATATGACTTACTTTTTTCTAATATAAATCCATGTATGAGAATCAAGCCAGACTAATACTGCGAATAAAAATCCTGCCCCAATGCTTGCCGCAAGCATAAACGTTAGACCAAATCTAAAAAGAATACAAGAATCTTAATATAAAATTTTAAAAGTAATTATAATTATAATAATAATAGATTTGTAAGAAGTAAAGTAGACTTTTGAGATTGAGGGTGTACATTTTGAAAGAAAAACAAATTTTTCAAATGGCACAGGAAGTAATTGGAAGAATTTTTACAGAAATGAAAGGACATTTCAAGTATCAATATAAACGAATGAGTTGAAGAAATGTGAAGTTAACAATGAAGAGTATTCAATTTGAACTAGTTCTCTTGAATCGGCGGTAACTTCATTTGGCAGCGCTACCTGCCAAGAAGTCTAGAAGAAATCAGAAAAGTAATAACATAGCTACATTTTCATGTCGATACTCTTAAGGTAGAATAAATCAAGATCAATATAATAACCCTAAATATCACCTCAAGTCTAATCACCTCTGACAGACCAAAATCTGGTTTCTAAAAAAGAAATATGGAAATTTTTTTCTGAAAGAAAAATACAAAACATTTTTCGCTCCTATTCGAAAATTGTTGCAAATATATTCTAAGAAATATATAATTAAGAAATACTAAGACAAATACTTTGTTTAAAAATGAAACTAACAGTGCCATTTCACAGACGGCATGCAAGGCATTCATATATTCTTTATGCATTGGTGTACAATCAAGCATGGTGACAAGTCTTGCAATCATACTGCTAGCTAATTTAACTTCCTTCGATAGCATATCCAATTTTGGATGAAGTTCACTAGGTTTATATAGTTGTCGGGCAATCCTTGTCATAGGACCCATTGAATATGAAACTGTATCAACAGCATTTGTAGCCTTTCGTAGTACTACGAGGAATGGATTTGTGCGTGTCGGTTCACAAGATGTATAATACTCCAATATATCACGTTGTAATGGTGCAGGAGCTTCACGCTCCATTAAAGCTTCTGGTGACATACACAAGTCACCCAGGGCCTGGGGAAAAAATGTAAATTTAAAATAATTATATGATATGTACTTTAAACAAAAAAAAACAACAAACAAACAAATTAATCCAATAGTATTTTAATGCAGTAGTTTAAACAGCATTAATATGATTAGTAAATTGGAAAAGTTAGAAAACATATGTTCGTCTAGAGCCTCAGCTGCCTAAATATGTGTTTCATAAAATATTTCATAAATATCTTCAACTTACAATTAAGTACGAACATATTTACAAAATGAAATATCAATTTACACCCGTCTTTTCGCAAAATAAAATACATTCTACTTTCTTTTTTTTTTTTGAAGTAAAATACTAGAAATAAATTTTCTTACAATGAAAACAGGCACCTAGGTGAGGTTATATGAAATACAAGATAGATTCTTGCAGACATTTCTTTCAAGTTTGGCGGCGGTAAAAGTTAATCAATTTTATAATTTTACAAATTATTATAGGTTCTTTTTAAGGAGACAAGAAGTAACCTGCCTTCTTCGAAGTTAAGATATCTGGAGTAAACCAGGTAAGCTTTCAATTATTTTGGTTTCAAATGATATTTTATAAAAGATATTTTCATGAAAAGTAATATAAAATTTAATGATTTCGTTAGCTTGAAATAAAAAGAAAGGTGATCAACAGTCCACATAATTCTATGCTTTCTCTTTTAATCGCGTGGTTTCTAATATTAAAGACTATTTTTTTTCACTCTTCAATAATAAGAAAAATATCTTATCTTTATTATAACTGTAATCGTAATTAAATATATTCTGTGAATTTAGAATGAAAAAGGAACATTTCTTTTTTTATTATTATTCATTAGGTAGAAAAAACATCATTTAGTATACAGACTGAGTTTAACGATTCATACGATCTCTGTTGAACTGTTTCGAATGATCATAGTTTGCTACTCATTTGTATATAATTCTTCATTTTGTATCTTTAATGGAATTGTGATCTTCTGAAATGCTTTCATTTTTTTTTAACTTATGATATTTAACTTTTGAAAGCAATGTTCATTGCTCTTTCTGACTATTATGATATTTATTAGGAAATATCTAGTGCAAAAGGACCTCATTTGGTCATTTTACATATAATAAAAGGTTAAAACATACCACTGAGGCTGTCAGATAAACTGATGCCATTAACCATGAGAATATTACAGCAAATAAGCCAAAAACTGAAAATCTGCAAATTATTATTGAAATTAATTTATGGTATTAATAGTTTTTAAATTATAGCTTGTAGAAAAAAATAAATATACTTACGTGATAAGGGCACACCGAGAGTGTCTGGCTACTCCAAACAGTAGAATCACACAGAACATTAGTAGGATACTCAATATAGCCATTGTGATAGGCCATCTATAATAAATGATAGATTTTATATTAGAATTGAGTAAATAAATTGCCGGATAAGATTTGCAATGCTATTTTTTCCTAATATATTACCATCTAATGTATTTGGTAATAGTGAGAATGTCGTATCACCATTATATCCAGGAAGTGACGGAAAAATAAATATTTTGCTTTATATGTTTAAAAAAAAAATCCTATCGAGGAAGATAGACAGGAAGATTATTTTATAAGCTGGCTCCTATTCTGTTCAGATCAAAAGATTCTATCTCAAATTTTGTCAATTAGTAGGAATTATACAATATTTTAATTTCTATTAACATATTTATAAAAGAAAATAATATTATTATCTTTTAATTTATAACAGTAATAAAAGTAACAAAAATGTTTGACGTCTAGAATCTCTTTCTTAATTTTTTTTTCGCTAATTCTTCAGATGGGTCGGTTTTACTCGCTTTGACTTCTGTAATCCACAAACTGCACATACTTTGATGGAACGTTTTATCCAAAACTTAAATATATAAAAATAATTTTTCTCGATTCCCCAGTATTTACATGATTTCAATGATTCAGGTTGCACAGCCTGAGATTTCCAATGCGGTATCTTCCATCGAATATACAACACTAAAACATTTGTGTATCCTGATTGCTTGTGAACATTTATTTATTTTTAAAATATATTATCTATCTATCTCTCAAGGAAAACTAAAAAACCCCGGGGTGCATTTGCTTAAATAGTATTTAAACTTTTTTAAAGGTTTTGTAAAATTGTTTCTCTGTTTGCAGGCATGAGTAGGTAGATGTAAAGAGGACTGCGTAAAGCTCAGAATAAGGAATATTATTTTTGAAAATATTTAATAATTTTGAAGTTAATTAAAAATAATTTTCATCCTTTCTTCAATTTTGATTTTTGTTTTAGGATTTTTAGTAATCAAGTTCTACTGTCGAAACTTCATTGATAAGAAAATATTTAAGAAAAAAAAAATCCGCTTATTTGAAGTTCAATGGCATTTTGGAATCATGTTACCTTAAAAAGCTTAATAAAAAATAGAGGATTCCAACTTTATTCAAAAGATTTTCAGAAAAAATGTATAACACTAACATTTTATCAAAACCTTAGATGTCAACAAACTCATGCCAAACTGGTAAAAGAAAATGTTGATTTTGAAAGACGTAAATGGGATGTACTGGATACATCGTTCAATGATGCAGCAGCAGCTTTTAAAAACAAGACAACCTGGGAGATTATTAGAGCTTATATTGTTTATTCATTTTGTTCTTCCAATTATATAGTAGAAAATAATATGAAACTAATGAAACTTTGTAAAGGATTGATAGGCGAAAGATTATTTATATGGTTAATGAAAATGACATTCTATGGGCATTTTGTAGCTGGCGAAGATCAATTCACTATTGCATCTACTTTGAAAAGACTTCGATCATTCGGTGTTAAAGCTATACTTGATCATTCTGTGGAAGAAGATCTCAGCAAAGAAGAAGCTGAAAAAAGAGAAGTAGAATCTAGTGTATCAGAAATTGAAGAAAACGAAGCGGCTAATAAAGAAGCATCTTCTGTTGGCGGTGAAATGCCACAATATCATGTTACTAGAAGATTTGCCGACCGTCGATACCACGTAAACAGTGCTAGAACATATTTTTATCTTAATGAAGCAACATGTGAAAGAAATGTTGAAGTTTTTCAAGAATGTTTGAGAGCTGGTGGAATTTATGGATCAGGAATAACTGCTATAAAACTCACAGCTTTGGGCAGACCACAGCTTTTATTACAATTATCTGAAGTTATAATGAGAGCGCGTAAATTTGTTAGTGAAGTTATGGGAGGAAGTGGTAATGTAATTGGCCAAAAGCTGACTACTGAAGAACTTTCGAAACGACTTGAACAAGCCGGCATTACAGATACAAAAAAATTTCTAACAAAAGTTGTTAAAGATAATGAAGGTGTAATACATTTATTCCCTTGGAGTGGTATTGTTGATGAAAATTTTGAATTAAGTGATACATTTAGAGTACCAAGTTTGAAAGAAGGGCGAATGGTACGACTTATTTCACAATTGTCTAAAAAAGAAGAGCAAATGTTTCGCAATATGATTAGAAGACTTAACACCTTGATAAAAACTGCGGAAGAGTTACAAGTGAGAATAATGATAGATGCAGAACAGACATATTTTCAACCAGCGATTTCAAGGATAACATTAGAAATGATGAGAAAATATAATACAGACAGAGCAATAGTATTCAATACATATCAATGCTATTTAAAGGAAGCACTAAAAGAAGTAACAACAGATTTAGAACAAGCAAAAAGACAAAACTTTTATTTTGGTTGTAAATTAGTAAGAGGGGCATATATGGAACAAGAAAGAGGACGTTCTGCAGAACTTGGTTATACAGATCCAATAAATCCAACTTATGAAGCTACATCAGAAACTTATCATCAAACATTGACTGAATGTCTAAGAAGAATCAAAGATTTAAAAGATAATGGTCAACCGAATAGAATAAGTGTAATGGTTGCATCGCACAATGAAGATACTGTACGTTTTGCAATAGAGAAAATGAAAGAGGTTGGTATATCGCCCAATGATAAAGTAATATGTTTTGGCCAATTATTAGGTATGTGCGATTATATTACATTTCCATTAGGGCAAGCTGGTTATTCTGTATATAAATACATACCTTATGGCCCCGTTGATGAAGTACTCCCATATTTATCAAGAAGAGTACAAGAAAACAGAAGTGTACTTAACAAATTGAGTAAGGAAAAAAAGTTACTACTAAAAGAACTTGGCCGACGAGTTTTTAAAGATAAAATATTTTATGTTCCACATGGTAACTATACTCCAGTCTAAGGTTTTGACAATTTATATACATATATAAAGTAATCATGTAACAGAATTGTAAAGCATGTTTTAGTCATGAATTTAAATATAATTTCATTACAATTTGAGAAGAAAAAGGATTTAGAGTTTAGCTTAAAAGTTAAATATTTCTAATTTCTATTATTTGTTCAGATCAAAATAAAGTAGTTTTTTTCTAAATTGTTTATTTATTTTCCATTATCATTTTTCAAAATAATATTACTTTCTCTTACTGTAATACCAGGAAATATATTTTTTAGAAGGAAGACATGAAAATATAGTTAGTTTTTAGAAAGAAAGAATAAAGAAGTGAAAAAAACTAAATTATTTAATGTTTCGAACTTTGGGCAAATTTCTAGCACATTTGCAATTTAGGGAATTAAAAAAAAAATTGGTGAGAAACATTCACGCGACTACTTCCTGCTGCAGCTCACCACCCAGTTCAAAATTTGTCTTCAAACATGGAATTTTTACATCATATTTTATAGTCTCTCCCTGAGTAGGGAGGGCTTCACTCTCATGGGAAAGCCTCGGAGGGTTGCTGTTTAAGGATATCTTAGGATATTGCAGACAGAGCGGTAATAGCAATAATACGAGGTGTGGCTATTAAATAAAGAGACTGACGCTGCTACAGAAGAAGTACGCATGCGTCAAACGCCAGTGACCGACAGCTGTTTAGCGTGAAGCCTTCTCTTTCGAATGCAGTAACCTTTCGCTTCTTAAAACAAATCCGTATGGCCTTAGCCTTCGTGAGCATTAGAGTTGTTTTTTTGTTTCGCCGGAAAAATGGTAAATGTTTCAATACAGCAACGAATTGTTGTGAAATTTCACGTGAAACTTGAAACAACCGCTACTGAAACTTATAATTTAGTGAAAGAAATGTATGGCCATGAATGTTTATCGTTTTGAGAGGTTTAAGCGTTTTGAAGATGATTCTCGCTCGGTCGCCCTCCACGTCAAAAACGGATGACAATACGAAACAATCTTTATTAATCTGTTTCTACAAACACTCGTACGAAAAAGACATGTCAATACATTAAATAAACTAATAACTTTTTTACAAAGCAATTTTATATAAGAAAATCATTCAAATCCTATATAATCCTATCCAAGAGCATAGTTTTAGCTTAGATTTAAACAATTTCAATTGATGGTGAAGATGAAATTTAATTTCGAACTGCATTTAATATTTTCCTTTCCATAAATAAATACGAGGATGTGAAAAACGAGTGGTTTGCTTGAAAAAAAGGAAAATGGTTTCATGGTTCCGAGTATTATATTTATGGTTGAAGGTGCTATAATTATTACTAATTTTGTAGAACTATGAACCGATGGAAAAGATATAAAGAGTTCTGGAATCGTGAGGATTTTATTATTTTTAAAATGCAACCTGCAGCTTTCTTAGGGGTTTGTTTTAACCATAGTACGAATAGCTCTTTTTTAGATGATAAAAATCTTCATGCACATAGGCTGTTTCCACAAAACAATATACCATAGGCAGGTGTAGATTGGAATTTTCCAAAATATACAGCTTTCAAGGCCTCGAGACTGAGGATTAGAGTTAATTTTTTTTTTTAAAGAAATAGTATGATCGAAAGTTTTGAAACCAATGAAGCTATATGCGGAGATCTACAGAAAAGTGTACCCGACAAATTTTGTCAAAGATGGGAAGATTTGCTGGCAGATTCAGTCTTGACTAAAGGAGAGTACTCTTTTCCACTTGAAGCAACTGAGAAGCACAGACCCAACCGACTTGGAATCATTCATTTTAATCCATTTATCTTAAACTACTAGGAGAGATTAATTAGTGGGATAAAGTGGGGGGATAAAAGCCATATTGACCTAGGTCCCATGTCTATAGGCGCCCAGATCAACAAGAATAATATTTTATAGTTTACAATATTGTAATTTGAGAAATGTAACAGTATATTGAAATGGCTTTGAAGTAAGTCGCTTCTTTCAGGATTCCCTTAAATGAATTTTTCTGCAAAAATTTTCACACAAAAATGACATGTTTGGTGGTTTATGAAGTTTAAAGAAAATCTCCGAAATCATTTTTGAGAAAATCGCGAAACTAAGATAGTTTTTTTTATTTTACTAATTTGATAAAGCTCAAAAGGAAACTTAAAACTACATTCAGTTAGAAATTGTTTTAAAAGTATTTTGAAATGTCTTTTTCCTTTGCGACTTTCTAGAATCTTATTGAATTTTCTACTTTAATTATGCTAGCAGCCATATCGGATTTAAAGAGCCTATTTTTGGGTAGTATATATATATATATATATATATATTGGTCCTCACATTATAGGAATGTTTACAACTTCTTAAATCTTTATTCTCGTTTCATTAATGAGCATTATAATCATTATATTTGCATATATTTAGAATGAAGGCAATTTTATCTTCTTTAAATAAGATTCATAACTCTTATTGCTTATGGCATATTATTTATCATAAATATAATTTTAGCATCCAAGACACGCTCCTGAGTAACAATCTGTTATCTCTGACTGGAACAAATTGTTCCAAATTCAAATTAAAATAATTTTGTTTTTATTACCTCAAAACAAACTTCATTTCTTCTTTCTAATTACAACAGATTTATTGTCTGTCTGCCTTCTTATAACTCAGTTCCTGTATATCTATCTCTTCGATAAGAAATCGAGATCCACACTTAGTCTAGTAACATGACGGATATTTTTCTTATTGTTTGTGCCTTATTTAAAGTTTACTCAATTAATGTTAACCACATTTCCAAATGCATCAGTCAGTTAGTGCTGCTTGTCAGAATTTTATTACAGTTTTTATTCTTATAATGTTTAAGATGCCATCAGCATAAGAAGCAAACCCTCTGACGAGCATTTACCATCATTTAAGTAAATCAAATTTATTTACCAACTGTAAGAGAAAGTAGTAACAAAGAGTAATATCAGACAATACCACGACATATTCTAAGTTTTACCATTTCAAGGTTGTTTCTTTCTCCTTTCTGCGACACATATTGGCAATACAATATACTTACTATTACTAAATTGTGAAGTTTTTTTTTTTAAATAAAGACTTGGAAGATTAGCTGGCAGACAGCCTTCGAGTTAGCTTCTATTGCCTTATAATCAAATTAACTTAATAAATATTTTGTCTGACAAAAGTTTTATTGAGATCACAAAAAGTGATCTCACCTATTTATTTTATTTTTTTCAAAATTGCAAGCTTTTGATCTTCAACACGATTCATAATATGGCATGCTGAGTTGAATATATTTCCTGTTGTTATATGATTCTTATGAATTACCTTCGAGTCTCGAAGGATAACATGTATTGAAAGATAACAATGTAGTGTGGTCTGGTTACACAGGTTCCATATTTTTGAAATACTTATCGTTGCAAGTACAGTATTAAATGGTTATATAAATAAATACTGTAAGAAATCACTATATTTATATAGTGATTCTTAATGAATATACAACCAGGAATATTAAAATAAATATATTTTAATACATAAATAAAACAAATTATTAGATTGGTCTAATAAACTGAAATAGCAGTTAAGATGAAAACCTAACCCCTCCCCTCCCCCAGAAGTGCCCTTAAATGAATTTTCCTGGAGAAATGTTTCAAATAAAAGTTATAGCTCTTTGTATGTGTAGTTGATATACCAAGTTTAAAGAAAATCGTCGGAGCCATTTTGAAAAAATCGCAAAAACGTAAAAAAAACAACTAGTAAAGTGGTACTTCCGGTTGAGGAATATTGACACATAACGCACCGTCAGGTCCCATGGTGATACCTAAACGTAATATCAAGTTTGAACTTTCTACGATTTTTCGTTTTTGAGCTATGCTCTTCACATACATACACACACACACCCACACACATACACACTGACCATTTGCTAAAAACCAATTTTTTGAACTCAGGGGACCTCAAATCGGATATTTCCGGTGAAAACTCAATATCGAAAATTTGACACGATTACAATACTTCCTCTTACAAGGAGTAAGGGAAAGTAAAAAAAGTGGTACACTTTAACCACTGTTAATTTTAATATTTTTTATCTCTTAAGAAGAATTAAGTGAAACTGAGGTAATATTTTATTGGGCTAATCATTTTATTCAAAGCACGAAGAGTATAAAAACCGGATTTTTATAAGTGTTATGTAATTTTTATAATGATCAAATTCATTTTATTAGAAAATCCCCCCCCCCCCAAACTGGTATGAAACACTTACAAGGTTATTTTTTAAATATCTATTACAGTAGTAATATAATATGTATATGGTTGAATATGTGGATGGGTCCATAATGCTGGATAACATCAGGAATCAACCAGTGTGGTGCGTGACAGAAACATAAAGTTGAAATAAAACTCTCTACACGAACTTGATAGCATTGCTGACGAAGGATGAGATTCCGAAACCTTTCAGAAACAATAATAATAAGCGAAACAACAATAATGACGGAAAATATTTATGTGTATAAACTTTAAATGAAGGATGACACCAAGCACTTTAAGCTGAAAGAATTTCGTTGAAACCGCTAAAGAATTTCGCGAGAAAATCGCAAAAAAAGAAAAATTCACTCTATGAAGTCTTTTTTTTATTTATGGCGCGTCAACATCTATGGTCATTGATGTTCGGAGGCTTCTCAGTGCACTGCCGGCTCTGGACAGTGTTCTCTCGTTACGGATCACAGTGTCCTTCACCGAACAGTGAGCTGTAGAGGAGGCTCCTAGGAAGAAAAAAAAAATCTAAGGGGTAAGACTGGACTCGAATCCGGGACTTCCGCGTGAGAGTCCAATACGGTACCACTGACCTGATCCCTTCCCTTTCTGCAAAGCCGCATTTATAATTAATCGATTTTCTTTAAGTTTGCCATTTTTCAACGCATTTAATTTTCCTCGGTGCATAAATTTAAATGTTGGATAAGTATAATGCACTGAAGAGCAGACTACAGGTTAAGTTCACCTCTCTCGAATATCGTACAATCAATATTCCTAAGAATAATATTCAAAACAAAAGTGATTAATCTATGAAACGAATAATCAGTATAATTCGCACGAATTTTGACCGATACAGTCATTTCCCTACTGTTCCTAAACGGAATTTATAAAGTTGGCGCTTTCTGTGATTTTTTCAACCTGTTAAATCTTGTTTACAAACTCTCCCCCTCTCTCTCACCGACACTCACAAGCACATACAATACAAGCATATACAAGCCTCAGTGAGGAATTGGGCTGGGTAGTTCGCTTTTCTTGGGTCAAGGCACATGAAGGCCTATTACACAACGAGAAGGCATATCAGTTAGCTAAGGAGGTCTCCAGATCTATAGCATATGATCATTCACTTCTTTCCCTCATAAAAAACAACTTTTATAACAAGATTGTTGCTATGAGGAATTATGAGTGGGCGAATATCTTGAAGGTGCTACAACTAAACTATTCTTCATAACTGTTAGCAATCGGATTAATAAATCTCACATCCATTTGACTTACAAGTTGACTCAAATTATGATTTTGACAGATTAAGAACTGATTTTCACCGATTTTATATTGTCACTGATCCATTTTGCAAATGCTCAGGCAAACTGAACAATCCGTCGAATATGTGCTACTTCACTGCTCTTTTATCCAAAGGAAATAAGGAATACGATACTTAGAGGTGATCCATGGCCTCCTCATAAACTTAGTGATCTGTTTCTTCAATCTTTAAGGACTTCAATAATTTCGTAGATTCAATCGATTATGATATTTTCTTATTATGTAATATTATTTCAGACTTTTTTTCTCTGTGCTTTTACATTTTTTATATTAATTGGTTTTAAATGATTATGTATCTATATCTTGATTTGTGATAGTTTCATTTTTATGTGGCCTGGTAGTGTATAATCGTCATGTAGCATTATTTCTGTTATATATTTGTCTTTTTTTTTTTTTATTAAGTTTGAATTAACTTCCCTTTTCCTCCATTGTTTGACTTCCCTTTTGCAAAATTGCTTAGTGACGGTTCCATTTGGCTCGGGACCACAAAGCGATAGTGAGGATCACACTTAGCCTATCATGTCCCTCTATATTCGCATATCCTGGTACCCACAGAACAGCTCTACTCTGCTTCTCTGAGCAGAGTCTTCTCCTAAATTCACCCACTTAGAGTCTAGCACGGCTAATGCGTAATTGATGTGCACTTGGAGGCATAATAATGACGGCTGGTATTGAAACCATTTAGTCCACATGTGTGGCGAATATGAAAGGGATTGGTTCCAATACAACACGATTCTTTAAAGTGCTATTTCAGGGGTGAACTAAAAGAGCCATGCAAGGAATCCTTTGTCAAGTTTTTCTAAAATTTATTAGCCAGCCACTGTTTTTTTTTTTTTTTTTTTTCCAAAAAAAAGTAAAAGACGATAATATTGCTAAGGAATAATAAAAATGGACTTTTAGTAGTCTGCGGCCATTCTCTTGAAAAACACTAAACTTCCGGGTTGTGGCAATGTTGCTATAAACCGAAGAGCAATGAGCTTCTTCAGGGTCGTGTCATTTTTAACGCTAATGCAGCACTGCTCATTGGGTCAGTGATCCATTAGCATTCAAGATGACGCAACCTTTAAGAAGCTCATTGCAATATGATGGGGGAAACATCAGTTTACAGCAAACACTTCCGCAATTTGTTTTTTTTTTTTTGGAAACTTCAGATTGGATTTTTTTTATTTGCGGCCTCCTGTTTGTAGGTTTATTTCATAAACTGTAACTGACATTTTTATTTTAAAAGCAAACAATTCTTTATCAAAATAAAAATTTAATTTACTAAATAATTTTTAAAATATTTACCTAATTGCTTCGGCAAGTTGTAGCGTTGAAATTGCTGGTGATAATGTAACCGGCTTAAGCGGCCTGGCAATATCTTGAAGACTATTTAATGCTAATGTTGTATTTGATGTCATCGCGTCTAATAAGCTCAATAATACTCCACGAGCTGTTTGATTTGTTACTGGTTCATCAAAGACATCACTCAACTGGGTCAACAGATATTCTACCTTTAACTTCAGTGTTGAGTCTATTGTTGATGTCTGTTAAGAAAATAAATACAATAATATAAATAAGAATAAAACTTTATATGAAAATACATAAAAAATTATGATATATTTTACCAGCTAGATTATTAGGGCATAAATTGGGTAAAACTAAATTTTTTTTAAGTTTTTAAAAAACCCGCAATCATAGCATTTAATGAACAATTGGGACTCTCTGTAACCTAAAGAATGGACATAACTCGGCAAAACATTTAATTTACAAAAAGTCGAAAAATGATCACAATTCGAAACTTTATTTGGATCGCTATTCAAAAAAGTTTCCCTTAAAAAAATCAGTCTTTTGCGAATTTCTCGGGAAACGTAGATTTTGATTTTATTTAAAATTAATGTACTTATTAATATAATAAACACATTTATGTCTATCAATTTTATTTGACATTTCTTACCGAGAAATTGATTAGAGATTTCTATATGATTGAGGTTAGGCTCAATTTAAAACTAAGAATATCAATAAAATAGAGATAAATAAATGAAAAATATTTTCTAACTTGTGCTATGTGATTAACAAACTAAATTATAAGGCTTAAACGTTGGGTTATGAGCTTACGTCATTTCTAATAAACACTTGAAAAAGACAGGAAATTCTATTGAAACGCTGGCATAAGTAAATTTTCTTTAATTGACTGATCATTGCGAAATCAATTTTTAATATTATTCATCCATGATCAACAAAATTAATTTTCTACTTTGTAAAATAATATCGTCTAAATGATCATTTGTTTCGAGTATATACTACTTAAATCAAGATTTGCTTTGTCATTTCCATCATGAATTATTGGACGTTAAAAAAAGAATTGCTCAACGAGTTAATTACTAATAAAAGGTAGGAAAAACGTAAAATAAATTTAGAAGTTACTGTAATGGATCAAGCTTCGAAATTCATCACACAAAAGCTGTCCACATATTACATTATCAGGTCATACCAAGACTTTAGCCTCCAAGCGCACTCAACTATGCATTATATCCTCCACCAATATAATGGCGAATGAACTTTACTATGGACAGCTAATCTGGGAGGAGAAACTGAGATGAAAAAAAAACCGGAAATCTGTTGCTAAGCAACTGTCACCAGTTCCACTTTAATGAGTTAATAAGTCTCAAAATTAATCTTGAAAGGACCAAGCTAAACCACACTGACTAATCTACCGTTAGCAAGAGCGACTCACAAAATCAGCCAAGGCTACCAAATTCTACATTCATCACACTACCAACAACCATCACTCTTCGGTAAGTTATTCTATCCTCTATAGTCTTCTTTCCTCACTAAGAAAATCATAAAGTATAAATTGTGAATAAAGTGTGTGTTTCTCTTTCATCAATCACCTCAATGCTGCCGTTACATAATTTTAGTGTGTCCTATGTTTTAATAATGTCTTATAGAAGCTTTTTTAAGCTTGAAAGCTAGAAGTATTCAATTTGTTAACCTAATTGATTAGCCTCATTATTATTTACCATTGTCACACACTAAATATTTAATCTAAATAATTAGTTTCATCAAATTTTTATAATTGAATATGTTTGAATTATTTTATTTTATCAAAGCAGTTTTTTGATGCTATCTATTTTTTATAATCTAGTTAGTTGATATTTTTATATTATGTTGCATAAAAAAATAAATAAATAAATAATTATATCTTATGAGGTGAGAATATTTTGTTTAAATATTTTGTCCCTGAGACTAAAATTGAGTAGATATTTTAATAACATGCTTCATCTTTATTAGGTTATCTCGTACTCTTAAGAGTACAATAATTAACACTTGAAAATGACCATTAATGTTCATTAATATGTCGAAACATCAATGAGTAATAAATCAATAATAACTGAGGTTAATCATCAATTGGATTAATAAATTAATACCAAAAAATGTATATAAAAAAAATATTAGCCTATATCTTAGGAAAAAAACAAGAAAATATAAGTTGAATTTTGAACTGTACTTATGGCAATGATTTTCTTTTTTTTTTTTATATCTTTACCATTTAGAGATGCTTATAAATCATGTTCACTTTTAAGAGTAAAGCATTTTTAAGTCAAATTCATACTTTTCTTACTCATTTTAATACTTTTTTCTGGCAGTTTAATTATTTTTTTTCAACCAATTCAATACGTTTTTCAACCAACTTAATATTTATTCATATCCCGGGGCATTTAGTACTGTCAAAATTGGAATATAGATACTTAGAAGGTGAGAGAAGTATTGGAGTGCTATTCTCACAATTGAGTCTTACCACTATAACATCCAGCTGAATATTTATGTTCTAAAGCAGTGGTCATAATCTGATGATCCAATACATGATTTGATACTTGATACATGATGGAATACATGCTACATGATTATCGGCAATGTTGACTCCATTATGGCTAGGTGTGCGATAAAATTACGTCTTGGATGTAAAGCTTAAAAATTGTAAATCAGTACCGCAAAGACTAACTGATTGCAGTCACTAACTTTAGTGGCTGATTACTTATACAATTTGTGAAATTTCCAATGATTTCTTGCATTCTGAATTTTAAAATAGAGTTTTTTCTTTTTTTACAAGTGGTAAAAATGAACAAATATTAAGTTGACTGAAAAAATATAGAATTGGTTGAAAAATGTATTAAATTGATCAAAAAAATGTATTAAATTTTTGAAATCGGACATCACACTCTACCACACAACAATGTCACAGACTGGTTGACGAAATTTCCTCTTCGCTGGAAAGAGGATGCTACACATCAGGAGCTTTTCTTGATGTTAGTCAGGCTTTTGACAAAGTGTGTCACAATGGTCTCCTGTTCAAACTTCGGCAGATTCTGCCTGATGGGCACTATCGGCTGCTTAAAAGTTATCTGTCTGACCGATTCTTCACCGTACGAAATGGCGATCAATATTCAGCAGGGTCCCCATTAGGGCAGGGGTGCCGTAGGGAAGTATTCTCGGACCGATACTACATTCTATTAGTACAATGGACATCCCTACATCTACTGACACACTGTTGGCTACATATGCAGACGACATAGCAATACTTTCAACTCACAAAGAGCCACCACTGCATCCTCACTCCTACAGGACCATTTAAATCTTATACAGGAACACTTCAAGCTTTGGAAAATCAAAATTAATGAAACAAAATGTACATATATAACATTTACCCTCAGACGATCAAACTGCCCGACTGTGTATATTAATGATACTCCTATACCACACGAAAAAGACATCCGATACCTTGGACTCTACCTAGATAGACGCTTGACTTGGAACACACACGTAACGAAAACTCGACAGTCAATGAAAACCAGATACTTCTTAGTAAAACGCTTACTTGACAAAAGATCTAAATTAAACTTGAAAAACAAAGTTCAAATCTACAAAACCATAATAAGACCAATTTGGACCTACGGACTACAACTCTGGGGAACTGCCAAACAGACACACACTAAACGGATACAAGCCATACAGAACAAGATACTGCGAACAATCACACAATGCCCATACTATGTTTCTAACATGACGCTACATACTGACCTTCAAATCCCATTTGTACACGACTTAACACAACAACTTTACAAACGATTCTACAGCAAACTAGGAACACACACGAACCCGCACGTCACAAACCTATCCTCCCTAACCATTCCTGGGAATCCTCCCAGATGTTTGAAGCGCCAGCGGCCAAGGGACCTCCTGTCACAGGAAGAGGAGTAACAAGACCAGGAAGAGTGGCATTGGCCACCTCCTTCAAGCCTTCAAGCCACATTTATCTCAGCCCATATTTACTTAGTGTACTATTACAGATTGCAAATATATATATAAAAAAAATTTTTGAAAAATAGTTAGGTATATGAATTTGACTGAAAATGCTGCTACTATATATATATATAAATTCATGTCATCCAACGCCCTATTAAATGCAATTTGCTATTTAACTTAACAATCATATTACCTGATTTTTTACACTGCTAATCATATCGTCAATAGCTCTGCCAGCAGAGAGAAGTTCTAACATACCATTATGGACATCATCGTTTCCATAAAGACCAACACCTACTGCTCCGCTATAAGAACAAAGTAATATATACATAGACTACAATTATTAATAAATAAACATTATAAATTAGTTTAACTGACCAGCAGAGCATGGTGAAAAAGGACAAAGTCCATTTCAGTATTACTATACTGTGCTTAGGACGGGGCTTCCTGTCGCAACATCTTGTACATAGGTAGATTAATAATAAAAATAATGTTAATATTAACCATAGTGCAGGAATCGATCCAAGAATACCTAATGACTGAAACAAAACAAAAACAAAAAACAAATCAGGTACTTTAAAATTAATAAACATTTTTAATAAAGATAACAAAAAAATTATTATTTTTTTATCAAACAGCAAAAATAGGAAATACAAATAAATTGCACAATTATTTATACGAAATTGGAGTGTGCGGAACCTCAAGTATCTACATCTGATATTATAAGACCCGTCAGCGAGAATTGTTCCTTTTTATATTTTATTAACAAGTTAGAGTTAGGTTATTTATTTATTTAACAAGATAGAAAAGAGCCAGTTTTACATACTTGAGTTTCAGATTTGCCCACATGAGAGCGTTAGCGACTGTGGCAACTGAACGAGAGTTCAGAGAGAACTTTTCTCCAGAGTTAAAGATTACGTTTTTTTCTACCACACTTAAAACTATTAAATAAAAACAAGTCAACAAATAAAATGAATGGTCTTTATTCACAATTTTGAAGTTTAATTGTTAATAGTTATATTATATGCACAATTTTGTCCATAATTAGTTTATAATTTTTACTAAATGTTTGTCTTCAGTTTTATATCAATGAGAGAATATTAACATAACAAAATGACTTTTTTGAGGAAAGTATAAACTCTTCCCGTCCCCTAAAACTTAGTTACATAAATTCTCGTTTATAAACTATTAATTCATAGTTTATATACCAAATTTAAAAAAATCCGTTAATGTTTTTATGGACAAAAGGCGCAAAAACTGAAAAACTGTTTCATTAAAAACGCACTTCCGGTTTACTCATTTTCTTGAAATCGAAAGTTTAGTTTAGCATTTTATTTGTATCATAGAATCACCTAAGATAGCACTTTAGAGGAAAACATAACATCACCACTCCCCTTAAACCCCCTTAAATGACTGACTTTACCCGGAGAAATGTTACAATTAAAAGTTGTAGCTCATTATACGGGGTGTGTAAATTAAGTAATGAGACTGATTTTTTATCTTTTTTTTATTCAAATAAAATTACAATTCAACATTGTCCCCTTCAAAGTAACTACCTTGGGAAGCAACACAACGCTGAAGACGATTCTTCCATTCGTCATAGCAGTGCTGGAACTCGGATACTGGAATAGACTTCAGTTGGTCGGTTACGGCTGTTTGAATATTCTCCAATGTTCCAAAATGACGTCCCTTGAGGTGATTTTTCAATTTGGGGAACAAAAAAAAGTCACATGGACTCAAGTCGGGTGAATAAGGAGGCTGAGGAGCCACAGGAATGTTATTACTGGCCAAATACTCATTAATAGAAATCGCGGTGTGACACGGAGCATTGTCGTGATGCAACACCCACTTGTTTTTGATGTTTGGTCTCACACGCATGACTCTTTTTCGAAGTCTCTCAAGAACTTCTCGGTAAAAATGTTGGTTTACCATTTGGCATTGAGGCACAAATTCTTTGTGAACGATTCCTTGGCTATCAAAAAAGCAAATCAGCATGCATTTGATTTTTGACTTGCTCATTCTTGCTTTTTTGGCCTTGGAGAGGTTGAAGTGTGCCACTGCATGCTCTGACGCTTAGTTTCTGGGTCATACTCAAACACCCAAGACTCGTCTCCTGTAATAACACGTTCCAAAAAATTGGGATCGTTTTCAATTGCTCCCAAAAAGTCAAGGCTCCTTTCCTTTATGATGTTGTGCTCTTGTGAAAGATTTTTCGGAACCATTTATGCACAAATTTTTCTCATCCCCAATTCATTAGTCAAAATTTGATGAACGGTTGTGTGAGTCAATTCAACTCTTCGCCGATCATTCGGACTGTCAAACGACGATTTGAACGCACGAGATTGCGGATTCTGCCAACATTTTCGTGGGTTCTTGAAGATGAAGGCCTTCCGCTGCGAGGCTCGTCTTCAATTGATTCCCTTCCTTCTGCAAACGACTTAAACCACCTAAAAACCAGTGCTCTCGACAAAACATTGTCTCCATAAGCCTGGCACAGTTTTTCAAACGTTTCCATTGCACTGTGCCCAAGTCTGAAGCAAAACCTGATAGCACAACGTTGCTCGTAATTGATGTCACTCATTTTTAAAACGCACTGAAAAAACCTTGCTCACAAAAAAAGTCACTACGGACAGTGCAACAACTCCAGCATTTTCAAATTTGCACTGGACGTGTATCAGATGTTTACTTGCCCTACCACGCATGCGCCGCGTCTCCAGTGTTGCCAGATCGAACACTTGAAAATCAGTCTCATTACTTAATTTACACACCTCGTATGTGTGTAATTGATGTAACAAGTTTAAAGAAAATGGTTGCTAGTTTGTTGTTAAAATCACAAAAAACTGAAAAAAAAAACATTCAGTAAAGTTCCGGCTGAGTTTATTTTCAGATCTCGTCCCCTGCTAGCACTTTAACGAAACATTAAGTTTGAATATTCTGCGATTTTTCGTTTTTGAGATACGCTGTCCCACACGTACACACACACAGAGAGATAGACAGAAAGACAGACATACGGACCAATTGTTAAAAACATTTTTTCGGGCGCTGGGGACCTTAAAATGGATATTTCCGGTGAAAACTCGAAATCGAAGATTTAACAGCAGTTAGAGAAAGTAAAAACTAAAAAAAAAAAAACTAAAAAAAAAAACTAAAAAAAAAAACAAAAAAAAAAAACGTTACGTTCAGCGTTCAGTAAAGTTGAACTAGAGGTTGATGGATTTCGCCCGAAGTCTTCGTGTCTGATGGTATTGCCTAAATAGAATACCAAGTTCGCGCTTCCTGCGACTTTTCATTTTTGAGATATTCTGTTAACACACACACACACAGACGATTCGCTAAAAACATTTGTTTCGAATCCAGGGACCCTATAACGTTTATTTCCGGTGAAACCTCAATTTCGAAAATCTAGCACAATAGCAATACGATAATAGTGTATATAATATAATAGCAGTTGGAGAAAGTAAAGAAAAAAAAAAAGTATAAATAAAAATGAGTTCTAAAGAAAGAAGGAAGTACAAAGGGCAATGAAATTAATCAAGTTATTGTATACTACATATGCAAAGTTTCTCAACCAATTCCGACTGTCAAACTTTATGAAAAAATCTGGGTGCTAAATATTTACAAAAATTTCGGTTAACTCGATTAACTCGATCAACTCGTATAAAAGTAATCGATATTAAAAGATTTATAATATCAATGAAAGAAAGGATTTTGAGTTTCGGTCTTTTTTTAACCAAAAATAAAAAAAACTTAAATTTTTGCCAACGTTTCGACAAATATATTGTCTTTTTCAAGGCATAAAAAATAAAAAATATAAAAACTAATAAAAAATCTTTAAAACATATCCTCTAGAACTAAATTTTAAGTTTTCAAGTTGGATATGTTTTAAAGATTTTTTATTAGTTTTTATATTTTTTATTTTTTATGCTTGAAAAAGACAATATAGTCGTATTTGTCGAAACGTTGGCAAAAATTTAAGTTTTTTTTATTTTTGGTTAAAAAAAGACCGAAACTCAAAATCCTTTCCTTCATACAAGTAACGGTCAAGAAGAATCTTCCATTATAATATCAATGTTGAAAGTTCAGTCATATTAACTTGAAATGATATTCAGCCGAAAAAAGAGTGAATTGAACCAACAAAGTATAATGGTAAAAAGGCGCTGTATCTCCTTTTATTGGGCCAGAGCCCTTTTGTGGAGTCAGTGACCAAGTAATTCTAGAAGAAATCAAGAAGGAGGAGGTGGTTAAAAGAGCTCGTCTCTGGGACACCATCCCGGGACTGAGGCAGGCCAAGGTCTGTCTGGGCGATTATAACCAGGAATGGTCGAAAGCCTTCATCAGTCTGAATAAGAATAGGATCCGTATTCTTACGGGATTCCTTACGGGGCATTGCAGACTCAGGGGGCACCTGAGAAAGCTTGGCCTAGTAGGTGACGGCATATGCAGATTCTGTGGAGAGGCGGAGGAAACTCCGATACACCTCCTCACGGACTGTGATGCCGTCATTCAAAGAAGATTTAGTAGTCTGGGCCGTTACCAGATAGGGGAGGAAGAAATACCTACCCTAGAACCTTCCAGGATCCTGAGATTCCTCAGGGAGTTAAACCTGGAGAGGGTGCTATAGATGAGCTAGCTCATCTTAGGCACCAGAGGGGGGTACAATAGATCAAGAATGGTCGCGGTACAGAACCCTAGGAAAAAAAAAAAAATAATGGTAAAAACCCAACTAAAGCAAAACAATAATACATTAAGTTATAATCAACAATTTACTTCAGATATGCAGCTTGTCTTCAGTTTGTTTGGAAAGTTAGTGTTAATAAAGTACAATCATGATCTTAATCTAATATGGCAGGTAGTTTCCTCATTAACCCGTGAAAATTGAAATTAAGGAAATGAATTTAAAATGGTTTAATCAAAGGAAGTGGACCTAATATACAAGGTGAGAGATAACAACAGTCATAACAACAACATTTCTGATAAGAATTTGAATAATACAGACTTGACTATATTTAGTATATGAGTAAGTAGACAGGAAACAAAACTTCACTATATTATACAGGGCTTTGCAATATATATGAGAATGACACAGCTCCTAAACTTGGTGACAAAAAGTAATTTAAAAAAAAAAATTCTTTTAAAGTATTACTTTAATATAATAATATATGGTTTTACCACCTACATAATATTAATACACACATGAAACATTGATAGAATTCCAAATTTACAGAAAATTGGTTTCCTGGGAAGTGCGATTTTATAGAAAAGTATTTTGAGTTTTTTTTTAGGATTTACGACGTCCTTTAAACTTGGAATACTTGCTGCATAAATAGAAATGTATCACTTTTAATTGAAACATTAAAAAAAAGAAAGAAAAGAAAATTGGTGTGCGTTTTGTGTGTTTGTGGAGGCTCCGGGAGCCAATGACCCTATAGATGTTGATGCGCCTTAAATTAAAACGAAAAAAATAATAATAATATTCTCAAAACTGCATGAAAGATTTTTCTTTTAACATGGAATGCTAACTGCATGCACGGTTATGACCGAACGAATCACTTCTGTTTGGAAAATTTTGCCGGTAAAAATTAAGTTGGAAAGTTCAGAGAAATCTCGACATCTTTTTGTTTCTTCTTTTCCTTGGCTTCCTGTCTGTGCAGATTAGTCAGATTCACTGTCCCCAGGTTTTTTTTTGCGGCTTTTATCGGCGTTTTACCTGAAGGCAGGTGGTAAGGTGTTTGTTGTTGATGGTAAATACACATTGTTCTGTTCATATTAATTGCTTTTTTTTTAATTTCATAGTGTGATTTTGTTTTTGTTTATAAAATTGAAAATAGCCAAATATAATCCGTGGTTTCGTTTTGTGAGGATGATATACAGATTGGCAGGTAGTGTACATTTTGCATTTATGGTAGATAGCCTTCCACTGTTTATTTCTATCTTCTTGGTAATTACCACATTCTAGAATCAGGTGTAGTTGGCGTCGATGATTGATTTAGACGGACATGAACATACTGGGTTGGTGGAGATTCCTATACGATACAGACGATGAGGAGAGAAGTTATGGTTGAAACGAAATCTGTTCATGGTTTTAAAAGAAATTTCTACTTTCTGGTAGGTCAGTGAAGTTTTTTTTTTTGGGATTGTCGGCTGTAGGGAGGTGTAAAATTTACCTTTGTGGCATTTCGACACATTTATTTACCACAACCACCTCCACATTTATGCTGGGGAGGGGGACTCAATAAAAATTTCAAGTTTAAATAAAATTTGTCAATTTTTTGTTTCAATGAAATGTGAGAGAAAGTCGGGTGGGTGTTTAACATTTAGATATTTTATTTTCTTTTTTACAATAATAATGAAAATATATTATTTATCATCCATCATTATTTCGTTATGTTGTGCCACACAATATAGATCTAGTGTGCCGCCTTCTCTTCTTCTCAGTCTTCTAAACTGTTTTCGTATGTTTATAAGCACTTATACAATATCCATTGTGTTTCTCTATGCTTATATAATGCGCGCGACATTTATTTTAAACTAGTTTTCTTTTATGAAAGCATTGTAAGAATTTCTAGGGTCCACAATTTCTGTTAAAGATTTACTATTTATTTAATCTATATTTTAGACGTTCATTTTATAGCGTGAGATTGTTCTTTTGAATTAATGTTTAATGTTGTAAATTGGATTTTGAGGTTCAGTCCTACAAAAGAACTCTTTTTAAATTTCTACCGACGTTTCGGCAAATTTATTGCCTTCTTCAGGGTCTGTAAAAAGGTTTTAATACAAATCAATAAAAAATAGAAACAACATAAAATATGAACTTAAAATAAATATTTTCAAAATAATTTTTTTTTTAAATTAAACTATATAAATAAACTAAATAAAGAGTATGATATATATAGCATATTTAAATTTATTTTAAACTATTGTTGTAGAACGATCAATATTGAACTAAATCACAACTATTAAATAATCAAAATCACAACTATTAAAAAATATGTGGCATATATTAGAGTAAAATATGGAAATAAATAGTTATTCGGAAGTAATATGGAAATAATAAATAGTTATTTCTATATTTTACTTTATATATGCCACATATTTTTTAATAGTTGTGATTTATCTGAAACATTTCCCGTGGTAGCCTGCTTCATTTTGTGGTCATCGACCAGTTTCGGGCGTTCGCCCATCTTCAGGATACGCATCCTACAAAATGAAGCAGGCTACCACGGAAAATGTCTCTGATGCTTTCCAGCTCTGCGGAACCAACCATCACAACAGTTGTGATTTAGTTTTAATATTGATCTGTTCTACAACAATAGTTTAAAATAAATTTAAATATGCTATATATATCATACCTTTTTATTTAGTTTATTTATATAGTTTATTTAAAAAAAAAAATTATTTTGAAAATATTTATTTTAAGTTCATATTTTATGTTGTTTCTATTTTTTATTGATTTATATAAAACCTTTGTACAGACCCTGAAGAAGGCAATAAATTTGCCGTAACGTCGGTAGAAATTTAAAAAGAGTTTTTAAAGTAGGACCGAACCTCAAAATCCAATTTACAACATTGAATACAGCGGTCGTAACGAACACCAAAAACATTAATGTTTAATAATAAAATGGTAAAATGCAAGCTACACAACTCAATTTTGTGGCATATGGTTATTAATAAACATGAAAGCGCGTGTAAAATATCAACACCGAAACGAAAACCTATTAAAAAGAGTTCATTAAGTTTATTTAGTGGGATAGTTAATGTAATATATTGCTGCTAAAGAAAAGAAAAAGCCTTTTTATATAATCAAAAGCAGGTCTATCGCTTAAAAAAAAAAAAAAATACCTAGAAGGTTTTAAAATTTGTATTTCTAGTGAAACCTCAATTTCAAAAAAATTGACAAAATTACAAACATGCTCTTAAAGAGAATAAAAATTATCAAACATAAAACTGGGATTCACATTTTTTTAAGATAAAATATATTTTTACTACAGTTTTATCTATATTTATCAAACTTCATTAAGATAAAGAAAGATTATATAAATCACATTGTTTTCTTAATTAACCAGAGTTGTTTATCTTTTAAAGGAAAGGCAAAAAAATATTAAATATTCATAAATTAATTTTTGATTCTTCTAAGAAATATTACATGAATATTATTTGTATATATTTTATCTTGGAATTATTAGAATGACAGGTTGTTAAGACAGATTCTGTTGGAGTAATTTTGGAACCTAAAGACTGCAAGTTTATTGTTTTGGCGAAGCATCACCTATTTCAACAGATTATAAAGTTTAAATGAAAAATATAATCGTTCTAATACGCTTAGCCGACTTTGTATAGATGATAAGTGAGCAGAGAAGGAACTAGTTATTATAATGGAATAAACACTCCTCTATGTTTTTACCAAAACAAGCGTTGGGAACCTCATGTTGCAGACTCCAGCCGTTTAAGCGATGCTGTTTCTTATGGTGCACATAAATTGTGTATTACCACCTCAGACCTGCCCAATTTTACGGCTCGGATAGATACGTTTTCAAGTTATTAAGCCCTACTGAAAGCTACGGACAGCTCACTTCACCTACAAAGAACTACCAAAAAGGTATTTAAGCTTGGCAAATTCAGAGCTAGTCTACATTCGAAGAAGTTTAAACAAGCAATCATGAGGTCAGACAACAGTCTGCAAGGTACATAGAGAGCTTACTTAATAATAATTATCATCGAGAAGTCTACAAAACCATCTCAAAGAGTTAAAGCAGACAACAGCTTCTAAGAAATAATCAACTGTCTTCACTCGAATTCTGTCAAAATCCCTTTTTAATAGCAAGAGAATTTTCTTCTCTAATCCAAAATGGCCGAATCACATGTGAGAACAAGCAAGGATTCTAATTAGCTACACCGCTCTTCAAGGGACACACATCAGTCTACGCTACCAACATCATCACCATCACCACTAAATTCCTTCTATACACACTTTCTTCTCATTAGGTTTATTTTTAAATTCTTTTAGAGGAGAGTGCCCTGGACCTGAAAGATCAATGTAGCCACCCGGGACCTTCTCAGTGCACTGCCAGCCTCCAAGGATTGTTCCTCTACAGCGATCTGTAGAGGATCCTACGAAGGGCAGCTCTGATCGATTCGAACCGGGCTACCACTGAACTAATCCCCTCCCTCCCTTCTCCTCATAAGTTACGTTAAAACATAATGCGAGTGCATTATTGTATTAATTCAACATCAATATTCACCATTTTCCTGTCACTATTACATTATCAGAGATATTTTTCGTGATATCCTGCTTCATTTTGTGGTCATCGGCCAGTTTCGGGCATTCGCCTATCATCAGGATGTCTTGAAAAACAGCGTGATAATACGGACTGGCACACCACCTAAACCGGTCGATGATACAAAATGAAGCAGGCTATTATGGAAAATATCTCTAATGCTTTCCAGCGCGGCGGACCCAACCAAAACAACTATTACAATATATTGCTAGAGTATACGAAAAAGAAGATCTATTTAATTCCCTTGCGTGTCTATTTCCTTCATTTTATATTATAGTCGTGCGTGTGTTTCCTTCCCGATGGAGTAGTGTTAATCTGTGTATATTATTAGTGCGGGAATATCAGACTGGGCTATGCGGTATCTAATATAAGAAAAATTATTATTCTTTAAAAAATGTATTTTACAACTACATGAAAATCACAAAAGCGATAAAAAGTTTGTTATAAAATTATATACTTGTGATTAAATTGTTCTCCATATTGCCGTTTTCCGAGAACCATCATTAGCTATATTAGGAATCTGTGAAGACAACGATAATTGGTTCGACTTGATGTTAGCCGGAAATCGAGTTTGAACAGAGAAGATATTTCAATAAGAAGAAAGACTGTTGTGGAATTTCTGGCCTCAAGAATTCATAGAAAGTACAATAAAAGAAAAAGAAGAAAGACCCTTTATTAAAGAAGAAAAATACATATAAAATATAAAGAATTTTATCTTCATATATATTATATATATATAAGACAAAAGTTGATATGGCTTTCGGCCGTCTGCCGAAAGGAGTTGCTCTTTTTGACAAAAATTTAATATAAAAGAATGAAATATAATAAACACTGAAGATAGAGGTAACAATTTTAAAGAGAATTCACATAAAATTAACTGTCTACATTTTAATGCCTATTACATTACATTACCCTGAATTTACTTTTATAATTTCTTCTTTAGATAATTCCACATTTCCTGAAGTAATTAAAAACTGGACATCTACAAACGAAATAAGTTGTGCCTGTATTTTTTTTTTTAAGTTGCAAGCTGTACAATTATAATCTTCACTTTTAATCCATACGCTTTGTAGTTAAATTCCCCTTTTACTTTCAAAATTATTTTAATTAAATCCAAACTATTCTTTATCCATAACATAAAGGTGCCTAATAGGAATTAATTCTTTACAAGTGATATTTCGATTGTTGCTCAACTAGGTTAATTGCTCGCGCTTAAACTGCTTCCAATACCAGATGAGAATTGAATCGGTTTGTTTGCTCCATTTTTCTACTGAAATAAAGGTCCTCATCCAATACAGTATGTGCTTAATAATTGAGTGAAAAACTTGTCAAGCTATTCTTTCTAATAATTTATTAGCATCATAAATTGTCCAACCTTAACCTCTGGATCAAAGGCTTTAAAAATCCTTTTTTCTTCAATTGACATGATAGAAAACATAACTCAAGAGCTATATGCTTAGAAAAGGTTACTGACAAAATTCTTAAAAGTGTTTATATAATCTATTAAATCTGCGTGAATGCAGCAATAATCAATTACAGAACGATCTTATTTATTAAGAAAAACACTATGGCGCAACAGTCCATGAAGGGCCAAGGCTTGCCAGACGGCGATTTGAATGGGGGGGGGGTGGTAAGCACGCCTCAGTGTTCCCACGCCGTTTAGTTCTAGCCTTCGCTATCTAGGGCGCTACTGACTGTAGCTTCCCAATTTTTATCACGATGCTAGGTCAACACCGACAGGGCCTTCGAACACGGGAATCGAACACTGATTTCTCGCACGAAAGGCGAGTGCGCTAGCCATTATATCAACGCGTGAGGACCCTTATTTATTAATAAACAATGTAAATTCACCAAACTGGGTTGTGTGTGACAGAAAAAAATACGTTGATGTAAACGCTCTATACGAAATTAAAAAATTTGGTCTGAAGATGGATGAAAATCCGAAACCGGTCAGGAATATGAAAGTATGCAAGCTACGACGGATAAAATACCAGATGTTATCCATCCTGCTTAGTGGACGCATCTACATATATAACAATATTATATATATATATATATATTGTTACATGCTCCCGGTGGGTGTACTTCACTAGCTAGCACGTCTAGACCAATAAACCTAATTAGTCTGCAATAAAAACCACTCCAGGGCTATAATTTCCAATATCTTTATTTCAAACCACTAAGTTACACAATTTTTCTAAGCATCAGAGACATTTTCCGTGGTAGCCTGCTTCATTTTGTGGTCATCGACCGGTTTCGGGCGTTCGCCCATCTTCAGGATGCGTTTTTTCAGACAGTGTGCCAACACAGACTCGTACAGAGACTTAGTTTCACACTAACTGAGCTCAGTTAGTGTGAAACTAAGTTACTCTATACGAGTCTGTGTTGGCACACTGTCTGAAAAACGCATCCTGAAGATGGGCGAACGCCCGAAACCGGTCGATCACCACAAAATGAAGCAGGCTACCACGGAAAATGTCTCTGATGCTTTCCAGCTCTGCGGAACCAACCACCACAACAAATTTTTCTAAGCTTTCAACTTCTCAGAGTACGCGTCCAAAACAAATACTCTCACCTCAAACACGCAGATGAACAACCTAAAAATCGTATTTTTTCTCACGTCTTCTGTTAATTATTTTATTACTTAAACTAACCATGTATATAAAACACACATGATTCCAAATATACTTATTTTGGCCAGCTTGCCACAATATTTATTTGTCCCAAAAAATGTTATATAATAAAAATGGGTTAATGTATACAATGTTTATAATAAAAATGTAAAATATGTTTATTCATTGTACTTGCAGTTTTTTAAAATATTAATTAAAATAGTTTGTCCAAATCATTGTTAATTTTCAAGTTAATTTGAATTCAAATTTGTATTATATAAATCTTTATTACAGTTTGTAAAAGTCCGTCAAATGATAGGGTTGAAACGTCAAACCATGTATTTAAATAAAATAATCAAATTATACAATGATTTTAATTTATATTATAAAAACCATTGAAGTAAAATACAATTTTTTCTCAGATACTCATGGCGCGTAAGTTGAATAGAAAGACATGATATAACATTTTACGTTTTTATATTAATTTTTGTAAACCATTGTCAGTTGGTCTGACAATAATTACTAATAATTTCTTAGTTATAAACATTTTTATTTATAATTGAATTTACTAAAATATCTTTTTAAATATAGTAAAATAATTTACCTCAATATACACATCACTATCCAAAGCGAAGGTAGAATTGACAAGATGTAACGATATGTTCACATGTGGTAGGGCGTGGAAAAATTTGGCCAAAGGCGGGGGCCGATATTGGGCCCCCTGTTCTAACATTAGTTGAACCATCCCTTTGGCTCAATTAGTTGGGCCTTATTTCAACTACATTCTTCTAACATCCTGAAAAAAAAAATATATATATATACACTTCACGTATCATTATAGTAAGTTTAAAAAAAATAAATCAAGAATACAGAAATTTATCTATAGTGAGTAACAATATGCAACAAGTGTTTACCATAAGTAATTTCATTCAAAAGTTATTTTCATAATAATTTTTTTATTTTATGTGACCTAAATAATATGTGACCTTGAGTCAGTCAAGAGATAAACTCTTTTTGTAGGCGCCAATTATTTAATTAAAAACAAATTGCAGGACAATAATCATCTTTTTGGAAATTAAACGAAATAAAGGTTGATAACCTTTAAATTCTACAATAAACAAAACAAAAAAATAAGTGCTCATTATTTGTTTAATGAATGTCGGTAACAGTAATAAGACACGTGAGAAAATAAATGAAAGTGTAAATATTGAGGTTGGGTCCTCAACCTAGAGAAAATCTCTGAAAACGTAATTAATATAAAAAAAATGCTGTCGTAGCCTTTCTTCATGTTCCTAAACAAAAAAAAATCCTTTTCCAAAAATGAACAACACTCCAGCTTCTTTCTCTAAAACTACAGTAAATTCGATATTTAATTTTTCTCGCGTTGCATTTTTGTTAGACATAGACAAGACATTATTTATTTGTTTTTAACACCTGCAACAAAGAAGTTATTCTCTTCTATATAAAAATACAATATAAAAAAAAAAAATCTGGTGTGAAACACTCACACGAGTTTCTCTTACTGCGAAATGGCAAATTTTCTTCACATTTAACAATGATTATTAGTGTTCAAAACTGTTCGGCATTTTTTATGGAGAAAAAAATCACAAAAAACAAATGAGAAACATATTCAGTAAAGTCGCATTTCTGCTCAACTTATATAATTCTCGTTTGAGTCTAGTATGAGGGTTCCACGTTAGTCGTTTGTCTAGATGTAGGCCAAGATATCGTACTTGGTTCGCAGGAGGGATAGGAATGTTATTCAGGTAAAGAGAAGGGAGTGTTTTTTTGTTTAGGGTGAAGACTACATGTTTAGATTTGGATTCATTTACCTCAATCCTCCATTGCCGAAGCCAGGGTTCGAGGATGTGAAGATGGGATTGCAGGGTTCGTGTTGCCACGATAGGATCTATGTTTGGAGAAAGGATTGCCGTGTCATCGGCATAGGTAAAGGTGATAGTGTTTGGGTGAGTTGGTAGGTCAGCCGTAAATAGTGTGTAGAGGAGGGGAGCAAGAATGCTTCCCTGAGGAACTCCTGCAAGAATGGGATAAATAGGAGAGGATGAGGCACCTTGGACTACTTGGAAGAAACGGTCGGATAGGTAGGACTTGAGGACAAGATAATAGGTTGCAGGTAGGACGCCCTTGAGCTTATACAGCAGCCCTAGGTGCCATACCCTGTCGAAAGCTTGCGATATGTCCAGGAAAACACCCGGGCAGTACTGTTTCAGCTCAAGGGAGGTAGCGATGACGTCCACAACGCGATGCGTCTGGTGTACAGTCGAATGGCAACTCCGAAAGCCGAACTGGTGATCAGGAATGACATTTAGGGCTGCTATTTCATTTTGGAGACGGATTAAGAGGAGTTTTTCAAGGATTTTCCCTAATAAGGGCAGAAGACTTATTGGCCGATATGAGGTGGGGAGGTGTGTAGGTTTTTTGGGCTTGTGTATCATTCTCACTGAAGAGAATTTCCAGAGGATGGGGAAGTAGGTGGTTCGAAGGACTGCATTGTAGAGATGGGTAATAAAAACTATTGCCTTTCTGGGAAGCTGGAGTAGGATGTTGGAAGTGATCAGATCATAGCCAGGACTTTTCTTTTTGGGGAGATTAAGGATTATCTTCTTAACTTCTTTAGGAGTGAACGGTTTAGGCGGAAGTGAAAGCTGAAGAGGAATGTCAAGTTCGTTAGTGATGTTTTCAGTATGTTGTAAATCTTGTGAGTCTGGGTGTGGAATGAAAACTGAGGAAAGATGTTGAGCTAGGCATTGGGCTTTCTCCTCATCGGATTTAGCCCAAGAACCATCCGTCTGTTGAAGAGGGTGAGAGATGTTTTTGTATTTAAGTATTTTCTTGGTAGCAGTCCAGAGAGAGTTGTCATCCGTTGTAAGTGATTCAGTGAAGGTTGAGTATTGTTCGTTATAATATTCTTGCAGTTCGTTAGTAAGTTGTCTGGTCAGTTGGTTGAAAAGTCGCTTATGAGAGGGGTATCTGGTGCGATGCCAGAGAGCTCTCGCACGACGTTGCTCTGTAATTAGTTGTCTTAGATGGAGTGGGAGGTTTTGAGGTGTCGGTCTTCTGGGTGGACAGAAATGTATAGCATATTTATGGACTAAAATAGCACGTCAGAGGAAACCATAACCCTACTCTTCTCCCAAAAAGTGCCCTTAAATGTATTTTCCCGGAGAAATGTTTCAAATAAAAATTGTAGATCATTGTAAGTGTAGTTGATATACTAAGTTTAAAGAAAATCTTTGGAGCCATTTTTTCGAGAAAATTGCAAAAAAGTGAAAAAAAAACAACAAGCAAAGTGTGGTACTTCCGGTTGAGGTTTATATGTGTGTAGTTGATATATCAAGTTTAAAGAAAATTGTTGAAACTGTTTTAGAGAAAATAGTAGAAAACTGAAAAACTACTTTCAGTAAAGCGCCACTTCCGGTCATCCAAGTTTCTTTAAGCTCGGGATTTCGACAATATATTTAATTCTAATTAATATTATTTACGAGGTTAAGTCAATAATTATCCGCAATGTAGTTATAAATTTTATTGTAATTTATTGTAATACAAATAGAAAACATTATTTTTTAACATTATCCCCTTGCTTTTCAATGCACTTGGTCCATCGTTGCATAAGCTTTCTGAAGCCGTCATAAAAGAAGGTTTTTGGTTGAGCTGCTAGCCAGGAATGCACCGCTTCTTTTACTGCTTCATCCGAGGTAAATCTACGCCCCCTTAATGCCTCTTTGAGTGGACCAAACAAGTGGAAGTCCAATGGAGCAAGGTCAGGACTATATGGAGGATGATCCAGGACTTCAAAATTGAGTTTCTGAAGCGTTTCAACAGTGAGGGCAGCAGTATGTGGACGGGCATTGTCGTACAACAACACAACACCTTTTGACAGCAGTCCTCGGCGTTTGCTTCGAATTGCAGGCTTCAACTTGTCAGTAAGCATCTCACTGTAACGCGCACTGTTTATTGTTATGCCCCTTTCCTGATAATGTTCCAGTACTGCGCCTTGTGAGTCCCAAAAAACTTTAAGCTTCAGTTTTCCTGCGGATGGTTGGCTTTTGAACTTTTTCTTGCAGGGCGAATTGGGATGTTTCCATTCCATACTCGGCCGTTTACTCTCCGGCTCGTAATGATGTATCCATGTTTCCGGTGACGATTTTGTTTAAGAAGATGTCAAGTTCATTACCATAGCGATCCAAATGTTTTTGGCAGATGTCCAAGCGCTGTTGTTTATGCAACTGTGTGAGTTGTTTTGGGACCCATCTTGCACGTACTTTATGAAACCCAAGTCTGTTGTGGATGATTTCGTAGGCAGAACCATGACTAATTTGCAGACAATGAGCCACTTCATCAATAGTTACCCGTCTGTCCATCACAATCATTTCACTTGCACGTTCAATGTTCTCCTCGTAGATGTTAGAATTGTACAATAACGAAAATAAACACTTTAGAGGAAACAGTAACCCCAACTCTTCCCCAAAACTGCCCTTAAAAATGAATTTTCCTCGGCGAAAACGTTTCAAATAAAAGTTATAGCTCTTTGTTATGTGTAGTTGATATATTAAGTTAATAGAAAATCGTTGGATGTGTTTTTGAGAAAATCACCACACAAAAAAAAAACACTCAATAAAGTGGCACTTCCGGTTGATGGATTTTGCGGGAAATCTTCGTGTCTGATACAGTGATGGTACCTAAACGGAATACCAAGTTTGAGCTACTTATAACTTTTCAATTCTCAGATATTCTTTTTCTCACACACATCCATACACCCACATTTTTCTAAAAATCCACTTGTTTGGACCCAGGGGTACCTTAAAACGTGTATTTCCGGTGAAAACTCAATTTCTATAATCTGGCAAGATCGTAATACTTCCTCCTTACTAGGAGTAAGAGAAAGTAAAAATCTGGTGTGAAACACTTAACACAACTTTCTATTACTGCAGTTTATATAGAATTACAATATACAACTTTTCTACAAACAAAATTTTTATCTTTAATTTTATATCAATGGTAGAATCTAAATTTAATAAAATGAAATTTTTTTGAAAAAAAGTATAACCTCCCCTCCGACATACTTCTTTTGAAGAAAAATAGTCTTTTTTTATGTTTCTGTGGAGTAAAAAATATTGTAAGTTTCAATATTCCATTAAAAGTTCTTTTTCTATATCTTCAAGACTATCTATATGTAAATTTAATATTACTTTTTATTTGAAAAAAGTTTTGCGCGGAAGATCCGGGTTCCGAGACCAGTGCTACCCTTAGATTTTTTTTTCTTCCTAGGAGCCTCACAGCTCACTGTCCCAGTGATGGACACTGTTGTCTGTAACAAGAGAACATTGTCCGGAGGCCGGGAATGCACTGAGAAGGGCTACGGGCGCCAATGACCATAGATGCTGACGCGCCTTAAATTAAAAAAAAACTTTATTATTATTATTTTGTATTATACAATTTTGTTAATACATGGTGGTTCCTCACTGTATTATTACTTTCTCTTACTCCTAAGTAAGAGGAAGTATTGTAATCGTGCAAAATTTTCGATATCGAGTTTTCACCGGAAATATCCGTTTTGAGATCCCCTGAGTCTAAAAAGAAGTGGTTTTTACAAAATGGTGTGTGTTGTGTGTGTGTATGTATGTGAACAGCATAGCTCAAAAACGAAAAATCCCAGAAAGTTCAAACTTGATATTACGTTTAGGTATCACCATGGGATCAGACAGTAGGTCAGCGGTCAAAATTCCTCTACCGGAAGTACCACTTTACTGAATGGTTTTTACTAACTTTATTGCAATTTGCTCGAAAATGGCTGCAACAATTTTCTTTAAACTTAATACATCAACTAGACATACAAAGATCAACAATTTTTATTTAAAACATTTCTCAGGGAAAATGCATTTAAGGGCACTTTGAGGTGAGAGGAATGGGCGGGTTTGTCCTCTTAAAATGCTATTTCTGTTTACTATATAAGTCTGGCATCTAAATAATATTAATTAGAATTAAATGTGTTGTTGAAATTCCGAGTTTGAAAAAAAATCTGATGACCGGAAGTGCGATTTTTACTAAAATGTATTTTTCAGTTTTCTGGCATTTTCTTGAAAACGGCAACAAAGATTTTCTTTAAACTAGGAATGTGAACTATACATACAACGAGCTACAACATTTCTTTGAAACATTTTTCTGAGAAAATTCATTTAAGGTAAGTTTTGGGGGAGGGGTGGGGTTAGGATTCCATCTAAAGTGTTATTTCAGTTTATTAGATTATTCTTTCATCTAAATCATGTTAATTAAAATCAAATATGTTGTTGAAATTCCGAGTTTGAAATAAATGGGATAATCGGAAGTGCGTTTACTTTACGACTTTACTAAATGATTTTTTTTTTTACTTTTTCGCGATTTCCTAAAAAATGGCTCAGACAATTTTTTTGAAACTTGAAATACAAACTAAACAAAGAAAGATCTACAACTTTTATTTAAAACATTTCTCTGGGAAAAATTCATTTAAGGGCACTTTTAGGGTTTAGAGGGGGTTATGTTTTTCTCTAAACTGCTATCTTAGTTGATTATACAATTCTATTATACAAACAAAATTAATTAGAAATAAATAGATGGCCAAAATTCTAAGTTTTAAGAAAATTAGTAAATCGGAAGAGCGGTTTTACTGTAGTTTTTTTAATTTTCGACGAATTTCATTAAATTAGATATATAAACCATGAATGTTATCGATTATAATTTTGAGAACTGGAGTAAGAGAAAGTTGTGTGAGTGTTTCGCACCAGATTTTTTTTTTTTTTATTATATTTTTATGTATAAAAGTGGGGGCACTAGTTTTTTAATGCATGTTTTACCTATACCTACAAATAAATAAATATTATCTATGAATATGTAACACAAGTGCGTTTTCTAGGAGAATTATGAATTATGAAGTTATCCTTAGGTGTGGTCAGGTGTTTGTTACCAGAGATTATACAGTGTACTCCACATTCAAGTAGGCAGTTGTTTGTGCCCACAAGCTAACACCTGTTTCGAACTACATACACTTATACGTGAAACTAAAATAATTTTACGAAACATTGACAATTAGAATTCTATTACTAGTTGTAGTAAAAGATAATCGTGTAATTTGCACTCCAGATTTCTTTAATAGCACATCAAATGAAAGTGTTTGATGTATTTTAATTTGCCACAGCTACCAGATAATAGAATTAAGAAAGAAAGAAGTAATCAATCATATTATTTGCATCGTTTATACTCTTCTAAATCTATCATCTAAATTCTTCTAAATTTTATCTTCTAAATTCTATCATCTAAATAATGTTATTTAGAATTGAATATGTTGTTGAAATTCCGAGTTTGAAAAAATCGGATAACCGGAAGTGCGTTTACATTACCACTTTACTAAATGATTTTTTTCCACTTTTTCGCGATTTTCTCAAAAATTTTGCCCACGATTTTCTTGAACCTTCCTATATAAACTAAACATACAAAGATCTACAACTTTTGTTTATAACATTTCTCTGGGAAAATTCATTAATAGCCCTTTTAAGGGAGGGGTGGGATTATGTTATTCTCTAAAGTGCTATCATGCAAAGAAAAATTAATTAGAAATAAATAGATGTCCGAAAATTCCGAGTTTTCAAGAAAATAAGAAAACCGGAAGTGCTGCGCTTTTATTGAACTTTTTCAGTTTTCGACGAATTTCATTAAATTTGATACACAAACTATAAAATTTGTCAATTATAATTTTGAGAGCTGGAGTAAGAGAAAATTGTGTGAGTGTTTCACACCAGATTTTTTTTTTTTTTTTGTTTTAAATTAATTTTAGATAGTTTTGTGGTTGTGGGGGTTAAATTGAAATTTTCTTTGGGTTGGTTCAGTGTAATTAGTGCGCTCTACTGGGCTACAATGTAATCACTTCTCTATCTCCTGCCTGGGTTGATAAGTTGGGTTATATTACTTGTCCCTACTCCCACACCGCTAAATTTATGTTAAGACAAGTGAGTAAATTTAAAACAAATTAAGCAAATTTTGTATATAATTTTTTTTTTTTTTTTATTTATTTAAGGCGTCTCAAATCTGTGGTCATTTGCGCCCGGAGCCTTCTCAGTGCACTGCCGGCCTCCGGACAGTGTTCTCCCGTTACAGACAACACTGTCCATCACCGAACAGTGGGCTGTAGGGGCTCCTAGGAAGAGAAAATCTAAGGGCAGCACGACTGGATTCGAACCCGTGATCTCCGCGTTGCTAGTCCAGCGCGCTACGTCGAGTGAGTGTTTCACATCAGATTTTTTTTTTTTTTACTTACTTTATAATGAAGGAAAAAGTTCTGTGAAGTCATAAAGCTAAATAAGAAAACAAATCTTTGACTAATCTAGACAAAGGAAATGGGGAAATTCTGCAAGGAAAAGCCATAATTGCAAGATATAATTCACTGTTCACAACTTTGTTAGTGTAAAGTAGAATAAAACTGAATAAATAGTAATTGTTGCAAATTTAATTAAAATACAGTAAATACAAATACTTAATTTCCAGCTTTTAATTAGTGATGGAATTGTCTGTGAATATTGTGAAGAGAAAATTGAGACGGTGGATGTCCGTCTGTGTGATACAATTCTCAGCATGTTGCAACAGGGAATGTGAACCATGTAAACGAACACCCTCCTAGCGCTTTGAAATTGATGTCATTCAACATACGCACACACACATACTTGCATTCTCCAAGCATATATCCCTCTCCCCCACACGGCCTGTCGAACCAAATTATTGATTTTAACATACATTTTACACCTTTTTCCCACTAAATCTACTTAAAACTAGTTTATTGAATTGAAGAATTAATAAAAGTTAATACAATATAAAACAATACAAAAAATCTGGTATGAACATTCTCTTAATTAATAAAATGTAATGACTTTCTTAATAAAATGTTAATGAATTTTTCTTTATTATTATGTTATCAACTGGTTAGTTGGATTTACCAACTAGTGGCAGGGGTTAGCATGTATATCTGACTGTAACTTGTATTTGGCAGCGTTTTCTGTCTCAACAAATAAAGCTAGTAAAGGAAATTTAAATTTCACCTAACTATATACGTTCTCCAAAAAATAATTTTGAAAAGTCGCAACGTCCTAAGTTAATGTAAGTCACTTCCATTGAAGTGTGTAGAAATTAATGATTTAGTTTGGCAGGCTGCATAATGGATAAGCATTGGACAAGAATGCCAAGTAAGTACATACATCAACTTCAAAGGAATATTTGGCCGCTATGCTTAGAGCTTATGTTAACATTATTCAACTTTTTTCAAATTTAGAATTTTAGCAATGTTTCTACGGAAATAATTACCATAAATTCTAATGGAAATTCTATTTTATTACTCTAAAGTGTTATTTCAGTTGTTTCTAATCATTCTATCATCTACATAATATTAATTAATTACAATGAAATGTGTAATGTCGAAAAATTCCAAATTTAAAGTAAAATTGGTTTACCGGAAGTGTGTATTTACGGTACAGATTTTTCAAATGTCTGTGATTTTCTACCTAAAAACACTGACGGTTTTAAACAGAGAATGTCGTGTGAGTGTTTCACATCAGTTTTTCTTCTTTTTTTTTAATCTGGAGTATATCAGGGCAGGAGAGATCGTAGATTGTAGATTATTGTAGGTGATTATTGCATTGAGACCTTAAAGATCTATTGCGTCCTCTGGAGCCTTCTCCAATGCACAGCTGGCCTCCAAGCAGAGTTCTCTCGCTACAGACAACACTGCCCATCTCCGGACAGTGAGTTGTAGAAGCTCCTAGGAAGAAAAAAAATCTAAGGACAGCATGCAGGATTCGAACCTGGGACCTCCGCGTTGCTAGTCCAGCGCGCTACCACTGAGCTAATCCCTTCCTTCTCCCTTGGCTTTCACCAATGTGAAGGAAGAATGTGTACTGTGTTTGTCCTTGTCTGTAAAGTGTACAGTGTATGTAGATTAAGTATATTGTGTCCTGTTCTGATGAAGTGCATGGAGTACTGAGCTGTGGTAACCCGTGAGGGTCACTACTCTCCAAGTAACTGCATGCAACAGACACCCCATGCAGGCAGAGGCAGTAGTAAATCAAAACATGTAATGTCCGGTAAAAAAACAATTTTAAAATCTAATATTTTATCCGTCTTAGTATGCACGTTTATTTTATTCCTGTCAGGTTTCGCATTCTTAAAAATTTAACATATTCACAGTACTTCCCCATTAATCTAAAAAAAAAGGAAATAAAATTCTAAACTACAATTTTTGACAATTATAATTAAAAAAAAATCAGTTGAAATAACGTCTTTCTATCTGTGATATCATTATGGAAATATATTTAGTGCAATTTTGTACTTTAGTTCGTGAAATTTACCAAACATGTGTAAGCATATGTTTGGGACAATGAGCCTTTCAGACTTTCACCTAAACACATGTTCTGCCCTAGAATGAGGCAAAGTTCAACAGGGTCCTGCCCTGAATTGGAACGGATCTTCATTTTATTAGTTTAACAAAATTGTTTCCTGGTTATGTAGTTGCAATCTGGAATTTATTTTTTTTGAAATCATATATTACAATTTTGGATATGTTAGTAAAAATATATAAACTAATCAATCGATTCTCCCCCCGCTCCCCCGAAAATATCATAATTATTTTGTTTTTCCTGGATACTTTTAGATTTGTATCATTCAGATGTTTTTACAAATTAAAAACTTTGTATAAAATAAGAAGTTAAATTTAAGGTTTCTTTGAATCAAACTATTATTTCAGTATCTAATAAATACCAGTGTTTGACTACAATTGCGTATTCACTTCCTCTAATTGATGTAAATAGGAACTATTGGGTCAATATGAACTTTTCGAAAATGATTTTTTGGTGAATATATTTATTTGGCACATAACGGTTGCAAATATTTTTTGTAAACCTCAAATATATATATATATATATATATATATATATATATAAGTTGTACATATTATTATTAGTAAAAGTAAACTAATGCCTATTTTTTCAGGCGGGCTTAACGTCCAACTACCAAATTAGGTGTCGTGGACGGGAGCGGAAACACCTACTTTACTGTTAACATTTTTTAAACAAATATAAAATTTAGTTATACGCTGGACTCGAACTGGGGTCCTCCCACTTACAAGTCCATGCTCATAACCAATACACCAACACCCGCCCCTATTATTATAGTATTTATATAACATATTACTTTTATTTGAAAAAATTTCACGAAAAAACTTGAGCGTTAAGATCGCTTTTCTCTAATGGAACTGTTTAGTTAAGAGCAATTAACCATTTTTTCCGTCAAAAAATCCCTCTTTTAAAACATTTGTCAATCAAAATTGTAGTAAAATAAACTCGTGCCAGTTAAATTTTCTTAATGTGATAAGGAGATAGTGTTTTAATTAGTGGTTTTATAACTTTATTCAATCAAATTAAACTTTAAGCAGATTAAGCCCTACTTTAACCCAATTAAAACTTCTTACTTTCTCTTTCTACTGTATGAGAAACTGAATAAGTGATTTGTAGAAGTTGGCGTTGGTATGTGAGTGCGTCCAGTCATATAACACAAAAACGGTAAATCACAGAAAGCTGAAACTACGCGTATATCATTTAGATGCAACCAGGAAACACGATCAATACGGTTTTAGTAAAAAAAATCGGTTAACTATATCAACAAATTATAAAAATTGTTTAAGCTATAATATTTTTTTTTTTTTGAAGGAAAATTCACTTAAGGGTGGTTGGGGAGTGGATAGGTGACGTGTAAGACTTACCTCTAAAATACAATTTAAATATAATTATACGATTTTATCACTATATAAAATTAATATGAACTTAATGCGTTGCCAAAATCAGGATTTGAAGAAAACAATGTACCAGAATTACGACTTTGTTTGGCTAATTATGTTTTTGAAGACACAAACTATGTACATTTTCAGTTATAAAGTGAGATTTGGGTAGTACTCGTATAAATAAATAAATCAGAACTACGTAAATTGCAGTAAGAGAATGTCGAGAATGTCAATTTACACCATATTTAAAAAAAAAAAAATTAAATATTAAGTTATTCGAATATATGTAACAACTCTCACGGGTATCTCTAATACGAGTAATAACTTTTCTAAACTAAATTTTACTTTTATCTAATTGGTGGTGGTAAGAGGAAGTATTGCGATCGTGTAGAATTTTCAATATCAAGTTTTCATCGAATATATACGTTTTGAGGTCCTCTGAGTTTGAAAAAGCGTTTTTTTTTTTTTTTTTAAGAAATTGGTCTGTTGTGTGTATGTGTGTGGATCAGATAACTCAAAAACGGAAAATCCAAAAGGTTGAAACTTGATATTTAGTTTTTTAAGTCTAAGCTTGGGAACCGGCAATAAAGTTTTTTAATGAAAATCGGTCAATCCGGAAATAACACTTTATTGAATAAATTTATCAATTTTCTCAAAAATAGCTCCGATTTTTTTTTTTTTTAACTAGAAAGAAATCTTAACAATACATATATAATGAACTACAACTTTTATTTACAACATTTTTCTGGGAAAAATCATTTAAGACTGGATTCTGGAAGGGAATGGACTTATGTTTATTTCTATAAAGTGTTATTCCAGTTTATTATTAGGTTCTATCATCTACATAAAATATTAATTACAATGAAATGTGGTGGCAAAATTCCGAATTTGATGAAAATTGGCTCACCGGAAGTGTAACTTTATTGAACGGTTGTTTACCATTTTTTTTGTGACTTTCTCCATAAAGCACCAACGAATCTCATTGAATTTGTTATACTAACCATACTATAGATAGCTATCACTTTTATTTGAATTAATTTTTCGAGTAAATTCATTTAAGGGAGTTATTGTGGGAGGAGTTAAAGTTATGCTTCTAATGTCATGTGTTGGATGCCAGAAATATATAAATATATTTAATTTCAAATAACCAAAATTATGAAGTAAATGTTACATTCTCTTGCAAAAGGACTATTCAGGCAGAAGACCACCATTGTCTTTTAGAGATCATGAACTTGACACAACGAACAAAAGATTTGAACGAACAAAATTAGAAGACATTCCTTCAAGAATAGTCTAAAACAGACATTCAAGCAGTACGCTTGTTTTTCGCTCTCTTTGAATCAGTGGCAGTTTCACAATATACTAATAAGTTTATACATTCTTTGCAAATAGCTTGTAGTTATTATTTTAATGAAATATATTTTAATGTTAGCAGTGGTGACTACTTTCTTATTACTAATACTTCTCTCTTAAACATATATACTCACAAGCCCTTTAACTAAACCGCTTGTGCTACACCAACTACTACTACAAACATACAACATATCCACACCAATCACATCGATTCAATCATCTCTGAGAGAATGGACTCGGAAAGAGTATAATCTTCACTGGCGGCTAAGTACTGGGGCAAAACACGGTAAAATGGTCATGCTGTGTAAAAGAAGAACCAGAGACACCCTGGGTCTAAGCAGGTATCAAATTTGTCTGATAACGTGCCTGTTTACTGCGCATGGTAGGTTCAAGAAATATCTGCACAAGGTGGGGGATTGGTGGATTCAAAGCTCTTGTATAGACTGTGTCAGGAGGAGGAGGAGGAGACAGCCACTCACCTGCTGTTTGATTGCTATACGAGATCTTCGGCACGCTGAGACCGGAGGAAATCGTACCCCAAGAAGGACTGGTGGGGAAGGTTTTGGACCTCATGAAGAGGGAGGGCTTCCACTACTAGGTTTTAAGGGGTTGGCACAATAAGCCTCAATGGGAGGGCTGCAGTGCTTGCGTTTGAGTCCCCCCCTATCATTTTAATTCTAATTTAAGGTTACGCTTACCTCAAAAAGAGGTTTTATAACGTTCTTTCCATTGTCCCATTCATGTAAATTGAAGGCAATGAAACATCTAGTAAGAATTATATGATTTAGTCAATTGTAACTATGTAAATTGCGGTAAGAGAAAGTTGTGTAAGTATTTCACATCAGATTCTTACTTTCTCTTACTCCTAGTTAGAGGAAGTATTACGATCGTGCCAAATGTTCTAAACTGAGTTTACACCAGATATTCTTGTACATGTATTGAGGTCCCCTGAGTATGGAGAAATGTTTTTAGCGAATGGTCTATTATATGTTTGTCAACAGAAGAACTCAAAAACGAAAAATCGCGGGAATCTCAAATTTCATATTACGTTTAGGTACTACCTCCGGGATCTGGCACGAAGGTTTCGGGCAAAATCTATCATTCGAATGTGCGACTTTATTGACTGTTTTTCTTTTTCCGCGATTTTCTCGAAAACGTCTCGAACGACTTTCGTATACTATCTATACACACAATTACCTATCACTTTTATTTGAAATATTTACCAGGGAAATTTGATTTTTTGGGGGTTCACGGAACGTTAGCGTTAAGCTTCTCTCTCAAGTATCTACCATTTCTGTACTATAAGCGTTTTTATTACCTATAAGTAAGTAAAGTAATGCCTATTTTTCCAGGCGGGCCTAACGTTCAACTATCATATTAGGTGTTGTGGACGGGGTAGGAAGCACCTACTTTAACATTAATATTTTTTAAGCGAATATAAAATTTAGCAGTTATACCTGGGACTTGAACTGGAGACCTCCTAGTTACAAGTCCATGTTCATAACCACTACACCAATAACTACTAAGATTGAAAAATATTTACTGGGTGCATAGATTAGATTAGATTGAACATGAGGTGGGACACGATCCTAGACACTGCAGCCAGTAAGTATAGGCTTACTGTGCCTACCCCTATAGGACTAGTATGAGAACTTCCTAACTTCATGAGATTGACAGATTTCCCAACTAGTTCTTTTTGCGCTATAATTTCCTCTGGTCTCAGTATGCCAAAGATCTCAAAGCGCAATTTGACGATTGCAACACTAATCGAACAACAGGTGCAAGGCCGTTTCCTCCGCCTTCTGACATAATCTACACAAAGGTTCCAACTTAATTATTTCCCACCTTGTGTAGGCGTTACTTGAACTTGCCGTGCCCTGTGAAAAGGTCTGTCACCAGATTAATCTTGGTTCCTTCCTAAGCAGAGGGTCTCTTTAGTCCTATACTTACACAACTTCGACATCATCATTTTGCTGTGTTTAGTTCCTGGACTTAATTTCCAGATTGTGTCATGTTTTTTTCTTCTCCCACGTATTGTCCCTAAGACAGTTTAAAGGGTGAATAACAACAGATGATATAATAATTTATCCAGAAACTTTATTAAAATGATGACAAGAGAATAATAATATTAAAATGAAGTAATGATTTAAAAACAAATTATTTGATAAATAACTACCTTGGGACGTAATACACCTTTATAATAGTTATAATACAGCACGAAAACTTAAATGAATAATAAAATAAAAGAGTGGCATTCAGTCTCAGTAGCGTGGAACGGCTTGCGCTATGAATATCTGAATTAATTTAAAACAGTGGCATGCCCCTACTGTGAATATTACGAAATCATTATCTCTCTCCAATTTAGTTATATTATCTTCAAGGAAATTTACAGTTTTGTTTTTCTTTTTTTTAAAAAAAGTAGGCATAACATTTTGTTTCATCCTCAGTTGCGTACTTTGTACCAATTTTCTCTGGATTTAAATTTGGTTCTTTAGTTAGGCACATATGTGTGGAGGAAGCGACTAAAATAAAATCCACTCTACCTAAAACATAATACTGTGATGCTCGGCGTCCTTGTGTAATGCATTTATGTGGAGAATTTTGCTAACGTAAGTGTTAGTAATGTATATATTTTTTTGTATGTTTGCGTATATGTGTGGTAGGCTAGAATTTGTCTATGGATAACCAAACATAAAATCTGGTATGAAACACTCACACGACTGTCTCTTAGTCTTGTTAATACAATTATATAGAATCTGAGATATTTTCCATGATAGCCTGATTCTTTTCGTAGTCATCGACCGGTTTCGGGGGTTCCCTCATCATCAGTATATTTTGTCAAAACGTATGGTAATATAGACTTGCACAGAGCAAATTTAGATTATACACTCGTTGAGTATACAATTGAGTGTATAAACACTCATTAAGTCTATGTTATTACACTGTTTTGACAAAACTGATGATGGAGGAACGCCCGAAACCAGTCGATGACCACGAAAAGAAGCAGGCTATGATGGAAAATATCTCTGATACTTTCCAGCTCTACGGGCAGACCCAACCACAACAATTATATAGAAAATTATCATTTTTTTTTTTTAAACTTCAAAATTTTTACTCATTAGTCCATTTTTGCCGATGGTTATAGATGCTTGCGCATTATATAACTTCCAACTAAATGGATGCTGAAGTTAGCTTCTGATATTTCTATCTTATAAGTAGAAGTTCTTGTCTTTCTTAAAAACGTGGATGGGTCCGCAATGTTGGATAATAATATCTGGTATTTTATCCGTCGTAGCATACATATTGATTTTGCTCCTGACCGGTTTCGGATTTTCATCGATCGTCAGAGCACATTCACCAAGTTCGTGTAGATAGTTCACTTCAACGTAATGTAGTGTAACAAAAACATTACGTTGAAGTGTACTCTCTACACGAACTTAGTGAATGTGCCCTGACGATGGATGAAAATCCGAAACCGGTCTGGAACAAATTCAATATGCATGCTATGACGGATAAAATACCAGATCTTATCTTTCTAATAGAGGTAACAAATAAAACATAATCTACATTGTAATCACTATGAAGTATTCTATTCGCCAATTTCCGTTAATTACAATAGCAGTTTCGTCATGATTGTTGAAGGAAGACAACAATCATTTTGAGTTGTAATTAGCATTAAAATTCATGAAATGTAAAAAGAAACTTGTGAGAAGCTATAGACCTATCTCCGACTTTCCCTTACAGCAGTCGGTGATGATAAAAACGGTAAAAATCAATGAAAAATACTAACGGACTTACAAAAATCACAATTTTATACATCTAGATATCTTTTTGTGACATAAAAATACTAAATAACGTTTGAAATAGATTTGAAAGTGATGTCACTACCACAACATGTAATGTAAATCATATAACTGGCTATTTTACCAGCAACGATCATATATATATTTTTAGAACTCTTTATATGTTTCTATGTTGAACATGTTTGATTCTATGAAAGAGGAAATTTACTTCCTTTAAACCTAATGTTAAAGTCCCATATCCCATATCTAGTATACAAGCAGAGTACTAAAGTTAAAAGGGATGCCTTACTCATAGAGGAACATAAATGCCATCAAAGGAAGGCCACAGAGATAAGGGTGACACTTCTCGTCTCCCCTAGCTATCTATATAATACACAGAGTATATGTACGTATGAGTGCGCTTGTGTAAGTGTATGTTGAATTGTTGATATCGTTCTACAACCAAAAATGGCAGGTCAATTCGGACCAACTCAGCTGGCAAATACCACTTTCATTGTTATGTCAAAACAGTGTCACTCAGTTGTTGTACGTATATTTTCAGCTTTGTATAAAATACAAATGTATTTTGTATGTCACTGAATGTTCAACATTTTTATGTGAGCAAAATTTAAGGGTCCCAATTATGTACTGACTTGACTCACTCACTCACTGAACGCTGGACTCACTTGCTGATCTATGCGTAGAAAACAAATTATTTGCGCTCGTGTGGCAACTGAACGAGAGTGTAAAAATACTTTACACAAGTGTTAAATATTAATTTTTTTTCCTGTAACCGCAAAAATTGTTCTTAACTTATATGGATATAAAAAAAATATAAAATATGCAAATACTTAGTATGTAATCAAGTAAAATACTCCCTCTCTCAATAACCTGCTCTCCTTGGTATAACCTCAAGGTATTTGGGATTTGACTTTGAAGTCTTATATATATATGTAATGTTCGACTATAACGCGTGTTTATTAAAAAGCAAATCCTTCTAAGTTCTGTTTAACTCTAACACAAACGGACATAATATATACTTTTACCAAACTTGCTGTTTAATAAATAACAGGAAATAAAAAATAACCCACACTCCCTCTCGTCGACTAGATCGACGATATAAGAGGGGATGGGTGGGTAGATGTTCGAACACCTATGGGTCCATCCTGCCTTGCTGAGCAAGGTGTTGTGTGTGGAAGTCACATAGGTTAGCATGTGCCATCCCAGCTCGAGTAGCCATAGAACGAGAAAGATTTAATCACTGGTGGCGCTAATGACCATCGCAGTCGATTCGCCGGGGAATATAAAAAAAAAAAAAAATAATATAAAATATAAACTGAGGTAAGATACCTCGGGTAGGCTCTGATTAATAGAAAACAGCAAAAATATAAATTATATTAAACAGGGGAAACTAAAAATTTATAATTATATATATATATATATATATAAACTTAAAAATGGATACCAAGGATTATTTATCACTTTCAACAGCCAAAGGAATGGTGCTTATCTTATAAACAGAATCATGATTACCAGTGTTGGAAGACCCATGTATCCTTTCTTAGCCCATATTGGGGGCAAGGTGAGAGGAGAAACAGAAATAAGGAAATAAATTTTATGTGCCTGTAACCCATACACGGCTGCTCGGCTGTTGATTGTAGATAATAATTAAAGGGGCTCCCAGAAGCTGCATGACAGGAAACTTACCGGAAGTAGCAACCATGTGATTTCAAAATGAGCTCTTGCAGGCCGTCGAGAGAACCAGAGCCGGTTACTCGACAAAAGGACAGTTTATTAACACTATCCAGGAAAATCAGAAGTACTGGGTTTTTTACTGGGTACAGTCAAACTTGGGTTTTCACAATTAAGGGCAACCGAACTGGCCTAGAATGACTACTAAGTGTGCTGCCATTACAACTTGCTGTTTCGAGCATTACATAGCGACTGACTCAGAGAGGAGAAAATGCATAGGTTACCATCAGGGACATTTTCCGTGGTGCTTCATTTTGTGGTCATCGACCGGTTTCTGGCGTTCCCCCACCACTTGAGTGTATAAACTGAATTTGCTCTGTGCAAGTCTGTGTTATCACACTGTCTGACAAACGCATCCTGAAGATGGGCGAATGCCCGAAACCGGTCGATGATCACAAAATGAAGCAGGTTACCACGGAAAATGTCTCTGATGCTTTCCAGCTCTGCGGAACCAACCACCACAACAGCACAGGTTACCCCCTCTCCACTCTTAGGACATAGCCTAATAAATTAGTAAATTATTATGAAGGTAGTACAATATTCTCCCCGAAATGAAATTATTGTACGTTATTGGCGGAAAATTTAAATTTAGATTAAATACCGAGCACGCAGTAGATTAAGTGAAATCAAAGTAAACTCACTGATTTAAGAGTCACTACGAAACAAAAAAAGTTACAATAATTCACAAATACATTATCATCAGCAATTAATGATAATCATTTACCTAAACATGTAAGTAAACCTGATTTAATGACATCCTTAAAAGGAACTACCAACAATTAAATAGTTTACACGATAAACTTCGAAAGATCTTGCAACTACAATGGGAATAAACAGTGTCTCTATTGAGAAAATTCGCCAAACAAGCGCTGGAAACTTCATATTGCTAATATCAGTTATTTCAAAGTGCTAGCATTGTCGCTTCCATACGCTTCCAACCAATCCACACCTACAAACCAAAGATATTTTACCAAGATGAAATAAGCAAGAGTTCTATCTTCTACACCGCTTCAAAGCTGATCTATCTAACTAGCCAACGATACAATTTTACATCACCAGTCGACAACCATCACTCTTCCGTTCGGTAATACTATTTTCTATATACTCTTGCTCTACTTCTAAGTATTTCGTAAATACAAAATTATGAGGACAGTGTCTGTAGTATATATCTATATATGTGTCATTAAAAAAACAACATCAACTTTCACCAACCACCACTTCATGATACTATTACATATTTTATTCATTTGTAAAAAGGAATTATTATATACGTTACCGGCAAAGTAAGAAATCAGGCATTGTGTACAATGCCTACACATTTCATATATTACCTGAAGAGGTTAGGCAATGTCTAGAATTTACCTCATTTCTCTAATTTGTCTAGGCATTCTATTGAATACGAAGCTGGCAGTTACCTTCCCTGTACAGCAAGAGCGATTACATCACCTTCGTGAGGTTATTTGTGTTCAGACTTGTGGCATTTTTGTGTACTCTAGCTGTATCATTTTTAAAAATATATATGAATCCGACCAAACACATCTACGTAAATCGTAAATTCCCATCCAAGCTTTTTCCCTCTTCGCCCACCTCGTTAGTAGGCGGAGCCTCGCGCGGATTGCGATAGCGAAGCAATGAGAGAGTATAGACTGGCTTGGAAGCGACAGAGCGATTGCCGCTGTTTGAGAATCTTGTACGGAGGTTTCATAAATGTACATCACATCGAATCCGTCCTCTCGATGTTTTGTCACTTGTCTAGTTTGAGGGTAATTCATTTAAATATACCTATGTGTTCTTAAATATACCTATGAGCGAAGGAAAACCCGTCCAAAGCCAGTGACCACATACAGAGGAACTATAAGTGGCATAGTATGTTTACGATACTGGTCAAGTTTTTAGCATTCAGCGGAGCCGAGAATGCTCAGTATTGAGAACACAGTATCCTCGGAGCGGTTTGTTTGTTTTTCCTCCGTGATTGTTTCCACGTACTCGGCCGTAGCAGCAGCAGCAGCTGTGGCAGGGGGGGAGATGTTTTTTAAGTCTTTCCATACTTTGCCTAAGACGACATTCTACGTAGACATTCTACAGAATGTATAGAATACCTAGCCCAACTATGAAATAAAAAGGATATTTCTTACTTTGCCCAACTTAGCCAGATAATGAATGACGTAGCCTAAGCATGCTATACAATTCCAGAGATTCGTACTTTGCCGGTAACATACATATTAGTTAAATCAGACTATTCAAAATATTATTTTTCAACTTTCAAAGAAAAAATTCCCAGCAGTTTTGGCTTTCTATAAAAATGTTAATGCAAAAAAACCCTTAATAATTAAATAATTGTGCCACTTAAATAAAATCATCGAAATTTTGTAATAATCGCAATGCTACTAGTGTAAGAAATAATAAAAAAACCTATAAATAAATATATAAATTGAATTGAATAAAGAAAAGTCCCCAAGGGTACTTTGCATTTCCCCAACCTGATCAGAATTTCAGTCAGGACAATTGGAATAATTGGATTTTGATATGGAGGCAATTTCATTGAAATTGACTTTTGTCCAGGATAGTGGTGAATTCGCTTAATGACTTTACGTGTTTAAATTCAATTTCACCATAGAGAAATAGGTATGCAAAAAAAAAAGAATCAAATGCTGATCCGAATCTGTTTTGGTTAAATAAAAAAATTCAATCTGTTTAAGAATAAATTCCTGGTAGAATAAAAAAAAAAGACGTTTTTTTATTTGTATTTCCTATTCTTTGGAATCAAAGTTTGAGACTTTCTTTTTTTGATCAAGTGCCACGATTTAAGAGTGGATGCGTTTTTAATAGTGGCTGAACAATTTTTCACCACCTCAAACACTCAACATTTATCAGAGACATTTTCCGTGATAGCCTGCTTCATTCTATGGTCATCGACCGGTTTCGCGCGTTCGCCTATCTTCAGGATGCGTTTTGACAGACAGTGTGATAACACAGAGCAAATTTAGTTTACATACTATGTTAAGTGTGTGTACTCTGTGTAAACTGAATTTGGTCTGTGCAAGTCTGTGTTATCACACTATCTGACAAACGCATCCTGAAGATAGGCGAACGCCCGAAACCGGTCCGATGACCACAAAATGAAGCAGGCTATCACGGAAAATTTCTGTGATGCTTTCCAGCTCTACGGAACCAACCACCAACAACAACTCATCATTTAACTTGACATTGAAAATTATTAATTTTTTTCCCTAGGCTAGGAACGTGTTGGCAGCGACGGCTATGCGCCTTCGTGAAGTTTCTCGCCTTGAGCAATCGTCCAAATCCTTGCTCTCGTGGCGAACATCTTGGAGAGCTGGGAAAATTCCAATGTGAGCACCAGATATCTCCATAATCGCCTCACACTCACTGTGGATGCTGTGCCACACCGATTTCTAAACAAATGCTTGTTCAAATAATCGTGTCCCGTTATTAGACGGAAGCACGGAAGAATCACGCTACTTCCTTGGGAGAAGCGAAGTTAGCAGTCCGTTAAGCTCGCTAAGAAGCTTCCACTGCTTCCCCTTGGCCTTCCCACAAAGCTCGGCCTTCCATTTTACCTAGGAGTGCGGCCTTTAGAAATCTTTTAGCATCTCCAAAATCCACGGAGTTATCTGGCTGGGCGTCCTCCTTTAGCCAGCCTGTCCGCCTCTTCGTTGCCGCGCAGGCCGCACTGGCTCGGGAACCATTCTAGGATCACCATCGCCCCTTTTTTTATTATTGCATTTATCAACGAGCGGCATAGTAGCATTGAAAATGATGAAGAACATCATATTGTAGGGGTAGTGAACCCCCACCACTCATCCACTCTAGCGAGTGAACCCCCACCACTCATAAACAGCCCCTCGCGCACAGAGAGAGGAGAGGGCTCGGTTGTATATAAATACGAGAGAGACAGTCAGAAACCATTCTGAAAAATTCAGTCTTACACTCAAACATCCACTCCGTACATATCGTTTAGCCACGTCAGTCTGTCAGTTCAGTTCAGTTCAGTTAGTGTAAAGTCTTTGGTATACAGTCAGTTATATATTTACATATATCAATTATATATCTTATACCTATATTAAGGTGTTATTTATCTATCATCTTCAACAACCAACATCTCCTCACTACACCCTTACAATATCATACATTTTTATGGAAACTGAACTTCACTAAGTATTACATTCACATCAAATTTTCAAAGTTGAGTTTACATAAGGGTACAAGCAGTTTTGACATGCCTAGAATATGAAAAAAAATCTGATGTGAATCATTCACACGACTCTGTCTTACTATTTAGACGTCAATAGAGTTATAACTGAAATATTTTCTTCAACGTTATCATTTTTGCCAAATGGTTACTTGTCTTCAATTTTATATCAATATGAAAATGTAAATGTAATAAAAAAGACTTGTTTATGAAAAGCATAACCTCCTCTTAAACTTCTTTAAATGGACTTTCTTGGAGAAAAGTTTCAAACAAAAGTGATCCATAGTTGTTTTTATTCAGAAAAACGCAGAAAACTGAAAAAAAAAAAAAAATCTGTTTAGCAAAAACGCACTTCCGGTCAGCTGATTTTTTTTTCTTCCATCTCCGAATTTTCATAACAATTTTTAATTCTAATTATTATTATTTGGATCAAAGAATTGTATAATAAACTAAAATACCACTTTAAAGGAATCATAACCCTGCCTTTTTCCCAAAAACCATCTTAAATGATTTTTCTTGGAGATTTTTGAGAAAATCGGAAGAAAGTGAAAAACGAAACATTAGTAAAATGATACTTCCGGTTGTAGAATTTTGACAGTTAACTTACTGTCAGAACCCATGGTGTTATCTAAACGGAATACCAAAAATGAACTTTCTGTGATTTTTCGTTTTTGAGCTATGCTGTTCACATACACACCATACATATCATTTTTTAAAAACCAAATTTTCCGGCGGGGTTCCTGTAGTCTAGTCTTCTTCAATTACAATCCTTTCCCTGTAACAGATCTGGTGCGCTACCTTGGGCTCTTCAGTGACAAAAGACTCACTTGGAACCCTACCACACAAGACTTAAAAGACAAACGCTGACAATAAAGGTCCAAACTCCTTTACAGACTTATTTGAAGACGATCCAAATTATCTACAGAACTTCAAAAGACTGATATATATATATTTCTATAATCAAACCAATTTGGACTTAAGTACTTGAATTGTGGGGTTCAGTTAAACCTACAAACTTATGTACCATTCAGACATTCCTATATCTGATCTAAGCGACTTCGACAGATAGAGTTGATGCTCCTTTCTACGTCCCACTCAAACCTTACGCTTCATAATGACCTCAACATCCCTTTCGTACAACAATTCGCCAAGACAAAATATCATAAACTGCATACTACTCTCTCTTTTTGCTCTAATCCCCTTTGTACAATCTCTAGCCTCCACTACCTGACAATCTACCTCGCCATTTGACGTTGTTCGCCAGGGGCCCCGAGATTAGAGTGCTACCGCTGGGTAGTTTCTCTCCTCCTGCATTCTCATAGCTTACAGTTTCATTATTCAACATCCTATTTACTCATTGTATATGGGTAATACAGACTATAAATTTCTAAATAAATAAATAAAAAAAAACAATTTTTTTGGACTCAGGGGCCCTCAAAACGTACATCGCCGGTGAAAAATAGCTATCGAAAATTTGTCACGATTACAATACTTCCGGTCCTAGAAGTTACTAGAAGTAAGAGAAACTAAAAAATAAAAATAACCAATTCTCTTTAAACTTTGAATTTTAATATACAAAGTTGCCTCTGACAAAAATGAAGCGGTGGCGGGAATACAAATTAATTATCTGCACTTAGGCAGATAGAACTATTGTCATTACATTTTGTCCAGAAAACAGCCGTCAAAAAGAAAATCTAATAATATTTTAAAATCATAAATTCCCCAGAATCCACCAAAATAAAATTTTGCGGGAAAAATTATGGACCAAAAACCTTCGTATCACATGCGGTGGTGGTATACACATAACACAAAGAGGCACATTCAGACCATTCGCTAAAAACATGTGTTTCATATTTTGGGGACCTCGAAACAGTATTTCTAATGAAAAGATTCGAATTAGAAAATTTAGCACAATCGTAATACATTCACTAACAGTAAGAGAAGTCAAAATTAGGTGAGTTGTTTGAAAAAGCAGCAGACAAAAGCAGAGTCTGCAGCGTTTATATATAAATAGTATCAGACTGTATGAGAGCGTACATTAAATATAAGTAGGCGGTACAGTTCTTGAGAAACTCTTTTCAGAGAAAGGAAAAGAAGAAGAGTGGTCGGGTTGCGTAGGCCGAGTTAGACCACCTGCTTGTCATCTACATTTTACAACATAAAGAATGAATGTACAATCCTTTCTTTCTTTCTTTCTTTGAATAAAGTGCCAAGCTATTAACATGGTGGGGGGTGGGGAGGGGGGACTTCATGCTTTCACAGCAGTAATTGATTCGTATAATATGTATATAAAACTATAACTACTTTAAAGTTATTATTATCTTATGTTGTGTACTTTATTATCTGTCTCACATTTGGATAATGGAATCTTTTCACATAGTTTTAGTAATATCAAACAAAAATTGCAACAGTCATAAATATTAGATTAACATAAAGATTAGATCACTTTTAATAGCTACGTCTCACGACACTTTCATTAGAGAATTACTAGAGCGTTTTTAATTACGTAAAAAAAATTATTTTGATGTAAATTGCTTCACCAATCGAAGATGTTCCAAGTTTAATGTGACTTTTTTAAACGGAATTTTCATCAGAAATATTTATGTTTTTAGCAAGTATGTGTTGTGTATGAGAAAATATATCAAAAATTAACAAAAGCAGTAAGCTGAAGATTCCGGTTAGATAAATAAATAAATAAATACTATCTACTAAATAAATAATATTATGAACATTAGAAGCTTTCTTTGAATTTTGAATTTAAAGAAAATGTTTAATCGGAATGTTCAATTTCCTTTAAGTTTTGAATCAAATTGCTCAGAAGTAAATGTATCAAATTTATTCAAAACTTAAAGACTTTTGGCAAAACATTAAATTCTTAAATTATTATGTAGACAATAGAAACGTATCATGTAATTGAAATGGCACTAGGAAAGGTCTAATGTCATCACCTCTTCTTGAATCAAATTGCCCAGAATTTCAAAGTTTCAAATAAAAAATTTGAGAGTTGTTTGCATGATTGGTTGATATACCAAATTTAAAGAAAATCGTTGGAGGTAGTATTTTCAAGTAAATAGCAAGAAACTGAAAACTCTCTTTTCTTGTTTTTTGACCAAAACTTAATTTTCGGGCAGCTTCCTGGTGTAGTACCAAAACGAAATTCCAAGTTTCAACTTACTGCAATTTTCCCTTTTTTTGAGATATGCTGACTAACACACACACAAATCCAATAGACCTCAATTTCTAAATAATAATTTTTGACCCATGAGAGACCGCAAACATTTACCGAAAGAAAAGTCAATTTCGAAAATCTGACGCCGATCACAAAACACTTTTTCCTCTCAGAGCATAAGAGAAAGTAAAAAAATATTACAATATTAAATACATCCTAAAATGTTGAAAAGCTGGGTGGGGTCCACGATGCTGGATAACATCAGGTATTTATACGTCGTTTCATGCATATTGGTTTTGTTTCTTACCGGTTTTGGATTTTCATCCATCATCAGAGCAAATTTACCAAGTTTGTTTAGAAAGTGGTTATCATTCCCACATTATATTCAACCAACAAGTGTGAGTGTAACAGAAATATTTCGTTGAAGTGAACTCCTCTAAACGAACTTGGTGAATTTGCTCTATCTGGATAAAAAATACCAGATATCCTAAAATACTACGCTATATAATCAATAGTCCGTTTTACTTTTCTAATCTAACAATCCATTCCGATTTCCAGATTCCATTTATAAGTGACCTTGTACAAATACGTCACCGCAGATTTCACACACTCGTCTAGCCAATCATCACAATCCATTAATTCATCAACTTTCAGTCACCATCCATTCCAGATAACCCTCCTCAACGGCTGTGGCGGCAATGACCTCGTGATCTCTTAGAAGTGTGCGCAGCGAAATAGTTTGGAGTGTCACCACTGGGTAATTTCTCTATTACCGTCAGTGTGAGTCATCTCATTTACTTGGTTTACTGGTTATGCAAGCGTAACAGTTGTAAATTTTCAAATAAATGAAAAATAAAATATATATCTTGAATGCATTTAAGGTTAAGTAAATAAAAATTCATAAGCATATAGAAGAGGTTTTTTTTCTTTTTCTGCACATCAACTACTGTAATTATTAGCGCCTTGAATAGTGTTATTATTCAACATTTGAAAGGTGGCAACTGTTCGGCCTGAAAGATAAACAGCATAAGGACGACGAACATAAACTTTATGTTCTAAGCAGTCATTTTTATGGTAGGGAAAGATGGATCCGTTCAGGCACGGTCGTTGTGGTACATTACCGTAACACATTTATTGGGTTTGTGCGGTTGGAAGGCCTTGTAAGACGAGTAAAAGAAGGTTAACTGTAAAACCTACTAAAATATGTTACCATGTGCAATAAAAGACGAATACAACACCCATTTTGACAATTTAAACATGAAACACTAATATATATATATATATCTTTCTAAAAATAAGAGAGAAAAACTAGATAGAGAAGAATGTTTACAATGAGCCGCAGAATTGACAAATGAAAAACTTGATCTCACAATGTAAGTTCCAAGGAACATTCCCTTTCGCATGCCAAGGAAAATTGGTTTGTAACATCAAGGAAAATGTTGGATAGAATCCTGGTAAGAAAACAACCTACAAGGGTTTTTAGAATAACCCTTTCAATATCATTCTTTCATCAGCAAACTAATCTTGTTTTTTGATATCGAAGAAACTAGATTGATAGCTAGAAAAGGTCTAAAGAATTAATATGCTTTTACATTTCTCTCCCTCTAATTCGTTCCAGATAGAGAAATAATTTTAAATTATTTAGATTAATAATTGGATTAATGAGGAAATGTGACTTTAATTCAAGAAGTCAGGAAATGTCTATACGAACGTAGTAGCGTAGGTGGCATCTGAACAAGTGTATGAAAGCACTTCTCACTCAAGGGGGTTCAATATTCAAATTTTTCAGGAATTGTTTCAGTTATTTAGAAGACAAATAGTTTATGCATATTAATGAAGGTTATTTCGTAGAATAGGTATGTCAAAAATTACATAACATCTTAATAATTTCAGAATTATTAAAAACAAAGCTTGTAAAATGGTAATAATCAATTAAATTTATAATCAATAAATTTATATATATATAGGGAAGGGATTTGCTAAGTGGTTAAAGTGGACTACCACGCGGAGGACCGGGTTCGAGTCCAGCTGTGCTACCCTTAGATTTTTTTTCTTCCTAGGAGCCTCTGCATGTGTAGTGGACAGTATTGTCTGTAACGAGAGAACACTGTCCGGAGGTCGGCAATGCACTGAGAAGGCTCCCAGTGCCAATGACCATAGATGTTGACGCGCCTTAAATTGAAATAAATAAATAAATAAATTTATAGATTCTATTCACTCTCTAAAAAAATCTGGTGTGAAACACTCACACGAGTTTCAGATACTGCGAAATGGCAAATTTTCTTCACACTTACAATATTCTTATTAATGTTTAAGACCGCCTGCATTTTTATGGAGAAAAATCACAAAAAAAACTGAAAAACCTGTTCAGTAAAGTCGGCACTTCCGGTCATCCGATTTTTTCCAAACTGGAAATTTCGGCAATTTATATCATTCTAATTAATATTATTAGTTGACAAAATTGTATAACATATTGTTTGAAATAGCATACCAGAGGAAAACATAAACCCGCTCTACCTCCAAAAGTCCCGCCTTAAATGAATTTTCCCGGAGAAATGTTTCAAATAAAAGTTGTAGCCTTTTGTTTGTGTAGTTGATATATTACCAAGGTTAAAGAAAATTGTTGGAGCCGTTTTGGAGAAAATAGCAGAAAACTAAAAACTACTTTCATTAAAGCGCACTTTCGATCATTCGATTTTCTTCAAACTCGGGATCTCGACAACATATTCAATTTAATTGATATTATTTACATGATAGACTTGTGTAATAACTGAAGTAGTACTTTAGAGGAAACCATAACCCCATTCCTCCGCCAAAAGTGACCTCAAATAAATTTTCCCGGAGAAATGTTTCAAATAAATTATAGTAGCTCTTTGTGTGTGTAGCGGATATACCAAACTTAAAAAAAAAATCGTTGGGTCCCGTTTTCGATAAAATCACAAAAGACTGAAAAAAACCCTTCAGTAAAGTGGCACTTCCAGTTAATGGATTTTGCCCGAAATCTTCGCGTCTGACGCTGTGTGGTGGTAGTACCTTTAAACGGAATAGTAAGTTTGAGATTTCCTGCAACTTTTCATTTTTGAGATTTTTTTTCACACACATATACCGACCATTTTTAAAAACCATTTTTTTGAAGTCAAAACACTTCAATACGTGTATTTCCGGTGAAAACTTAATTTCGAAAATCTCACAATACTTCCTCAATCGTAATACTTCCTCTTACTATGATTAGTAAGAAAAAGTAAAAAACTTACCCAGCTGATTATTTATTTATTTCCTAAAATATTCGTCATGATATTTGTACACGCGTAGGCGTGAACTCGGAAGCGTTAGAGGGGCTTAATGAAGCATGCAATTATGAAAATTGACAAGGTAATAAGTTTCAATTGGCTTACCTTGAAGATGCGGTTGTGATGAATGAGAAGCGTATGTTAAGCCGGAGAAGCTGAGAAAGACGCTAGGAAGCGTAAAAAGGGTATAAAGGAGCCTTTGTGTTATGTGTAAATATGTTCGTGTATGGGTGTGTATAAAAGGAAGTTGGGAAAGGCAATTGGTGAATGAAACGGTACGGGGTGCGTGTGAATGAAGCGTACGTTCGATGATGCGAATAAGACCTCTCGGAAGCTGGTTGGAGGCAGAGATGAAAGATTATACACCCGTGGAGGCGGTGAAATTTAATGAAGAGGCAGTGAATGATGACGCATACACATATGCATGTGAAGTGAGCCAAACCACAAAAGAAGTAAAGGGATGAATAACCAGCAAAAAGGGGGTGACTGTGGAGGGGAAACCAACATCCGAAGACGCGAGAGAAGGCGCGAACGCGCCAGAGAATTGGCGGAAGAGAATTAAAAAGGGGAGAAATAGGATGTCTGGCCGGTCGACGCAGGCGCGCGCGGAAGTTACCAATACAGACACAATTTGGCAAGACGATGCAACATCCCGCCCGCCCTGAAGCAAAGGCTTTAGAATTTATTGGGAGTGTAATGGACAAAGCTTGGCTAAGGGGCAGAGAATCACGCCGGAAGCGATTTGGACATCCGCAACGCGGTTGATAAAATCGCGGCCGGGATGCAGGGTGATGATGCGCGACCGAGGGCCATTGACGGGGCGGAACATTGTCCTGATGCACAAGGACGACAGTGCCGGGAGTGATCTTCGTGGCCGGAAGAAGTCATTTAGTACGCAGTTGAAGCATGTGCAGGTACTCTTCGCACCAGCGCTTCCAGATGTCTTGCTCGCGGGCGCGCGCGAAAATTACCAATATAGACACAATCGCTGCCAAGACGACGCTACAATATTATTACCGTAGTTATAGTCTGTGGCATTTTAAATTGTCTAAAACTAGTTTAGAATATGGACTAACGGACTACCATGTTATTTATCATTTTGAAGATCTCATGATAACAGATAACTCTCCTTTGGCGAAGTTGAGAGGAAGCCAAATTTAGCTTCAAGGCACCGTTGTCAAGAATATAAAAAAAAAGATCATAACAGAACTAAATCTTCCTGTTAGTTCCTCTGTCTATAAGTAAAATAGAACCAAATTTTTTTGATGGTGTCCACCCTCACACGCACACACACATATATAATATATTTCTAGTGATTAATATTAAAATGAATGCTTAAATAATTAAGCAGTTTTCAAGCTACAAACCATAACAAAACAATCTTATTAAATTTGCTTAAATTTATAATAAAGGACAGTTTAAAATTCATTATTAATTCGTTTTCATTGTCTTATTGTAATACGGCCAATGGGAAATATTATATTGACTTGAAAGTTTAGTTTCAGAAAAAAAAAGAATCTTTTATTCAAAAGAGGTATTGAAACTGGATTTAATGAGATGTATCTTTTAAGTAGAGTATCTAGTAAGGGCGCCCTTGGTTGGGATAGAATGAGCTAGTGTGAAGAGTAGTGGGAAGAACGGTTGAAGCTGTTTTTATTCTGCCGGAGGGCGATTTGAATGTAAATTTCTCATCCTTTGTTATTTCTCAAGTAAGTTGTCCTCCTATAGCCCAGCTGGATATAGAAATACAGAAAATGTAGATAGTGAAAGTTAAAAAGAACATTTCCCCCCCATTCCCAGGACTTTTCGAGTAAATTGTTAAAATCTGGAGAATGAGAATGAAAGTGTAGAAAGAACAGAGAAGATGAAGTGTAAGTATTGTAGCTAAGTAGCTGAAGTTTAATTTGTGAAGGAATAAAGTTACTTTGTTCACTCGTAAAGCTTCCTGCTTCATTGCTGGGTTAGATTTATGCCTAACAGTATGGTTTAGTTAGCCATAATTTAACACTAAACTGGGTATTGTTGTTAAAGCAACCCATACTGATTAAATCACTACTTCATTAGTGGACTAGCACAAGCGTTATAAACATCTTCCAGTAAGATACGATATCTGTCACTTCAAAAATGTATAGCGTATTAAAATTACAGATGGTTAAATTAATAAATTATATATTTCAATGTCAAATATTATCTGTTTATCTTGTGTGTTTTGAATTCTGTCAATCATTCTCTTGATCAACATAAAGTTTACATTTATAATACCTAATTAAAAAGAGGAAGTTTGTTCCATTAGAGATAATTGTCGAGAGATTACCGATAACATAATATGAAGTGTTGTAATCGAACATTCTCATCGTTTAAAAGGTCGAATATTCTTAAGTAGGAGCTAAGTTAGTAAAGAGATAAAAACTTGAGTACTTAGTGAAGTAGTTGGGTTTTTAACAAGCGGTAAAACTTTACCACTACTATCCTATTACTTTCTCTTACTGTGTTGTTAGTAAGAGAAAGTATTGCAAGGCGCCAAATTTTCGAAACTGAACTTCGAGACTGGAGATTATAAGTTTTGATGTCCCTCTGAATTCGAAAATAATTTTTGTAGCGAATAGTGGGTGTTTGTGTTTCAACAAAATATCTCCAAAACAAAACATTGTAAGAAGCTCAAATTATGTAAGCTTTAGCACACATCTGACAGTAAGGTTTTGGACAAAATTCATCAACCGGAAGTGCAACTTATTGAATGTATTTTTCAATTTTTCGCAATTTTCTCGAAATAAGCTTAGACGATTTTCTTTGAATACTATCTAAACCCTAAATACGTACACTGGTAGGTATTGATTTTTTAGGAAGTTCTCACGGGAAAGCAACAATAAGATTCCCTCTAAAGTGCCACTTCAAAATAATTTTAGGAAAATAAGTAGTTCTTAGTACGGAATTATATATGTAAGCTAAAAATAGTAGAGCACGTCTTGGCAGTTGTCTGAGTATATTAATAGTTATTAAGTCAAATCCAGGGGTTTTACGGGAAGATAGACTTTTAATAATATATTTTACATCGGAAGGACCATTATAAAGATGATCTTTACATGTGGAAATTCTGTATTATAAAGATGATCCCCAAACCCAGAACACCGTTGAATGATCCCCGCTCGCACCGGCCAATATGTCTACTTCCAGCAATGTCCAAAATCCTAGAAAAGCTCTTACTTAAACGCATAATTCCTATCCTAGAATCTTCAAAAACCTTTCACGACCATCAGCTTGGTTTCAGGCAAATGCACTCCATTATACAACAAGTTCATCGTGTTGTAGATGCCGCAGCATCCTCCTTTGAGAAGAAACATACTGTACAGGGGCCTTCCTTGATGTCTCTGAGGCTTTCGACAAGATGTGGCACCCTGGACTACTGTGGAAATTCAAAGGCATTCTACCATTCTTCCTTATTCCTAAATCCTTATTCTTAAATCATAACTGAGTGACCGGTTTTGCTAGGTCTCTCAGGGTTCTTCTGTTTCTCCCTATTTCCCTGTGAAAGCTGGAGTACCGCAAGGTAGTATCCTAGGTCCAATTTTATACACAATATACACTGCTGACCTTCTCCTACATCCTAATACAGTAATATCAACCTTCGCTGATGATACTGCTATTCTTTCCTCCCATAGCGAACCTACTATTGCCTCGAATCATCTTCAAGATCATCTTTCCTTAATAGAAGAGTGGGAGATATGGAAGATGGAAGATAAAAGTTAATGAAAAGAAATGTATTCACACCACGTTTACACTTCGTCACTCCCTCTGTCCTGGTGTTAAATTAAATAACACCTTGCTACCTACTGCTGATAGAGTACGCTATCTTGGGATATATATTGACAAAAGACTAACCCGATTTCTTATCCTTTCAAGACTCTTAGACAAACGATCCAAACTTACTTTAAAAAATAAGCTTACACTATACAAAACTTTACTACGACCAATATGGACTTACGGACTAGAGGTATGGGGCTCCACTAAGCATTCCAACGTTTACCGTATCCAATCCTTACAGTCCAAAATCCTACAAAAAATTACCAATGCTCCTTATTATGTCTCCAATAAAACCTTTATAATGGAGTTGTTGAGGAGAGAAATTAGGTTTGATTGAATGAACGAGATATGAAGACACTGTTATAATGTAGCTATAAGTTTACACTAACTGCACTGGACTTTATAATGAAACTGATAGAATAAAAGGTGGGAGTAGAGATATGACACGATGCGATGTATGGTTTGAATCTGATAGATATCCTCTAGATAGATTCTCACTGGCTTATCTGCACAGGTCCTCCCACTCTAGCCAGCCTAAGTCAGAAAGTAGTCTCTGTTAACCAGAGAGAGCCTCTCTTCTCTCTGCTGGATGCCATTACACCTTACATAATGACCTATCCATTCCATTTGTGTCCGATCTAATTAAATCCCGTTATCAAAGATTCCATAACTCCCTGTCCCATCATCATAATCCTTTGGTTCAACAACTTGCTAGTCAAATCTTACCTGATAATCCATCACGACGCCCGTGACCTTTCAAATTAACTTCAACCCCATGAAGTAATACCACTGGGTATTTTCTTCTCATGTAAATCGTCATATAAACATTCATCACATTTGCTTATTGTATCTATTATACAGTTGCAAATAAATTATTGAAGGAGAAAAAAAAAAAAAATTTATGGTTCTACCACTTATATAATATTCAGATATATTAAAATATTTGCTAGAATTCCAAATTTGAACTTCGATTGGAAATTTGCGGCGGCAAAAGCATCAGACAATCCTTGGAACTACTAGAAAACATACAAAACTCCGGAGAGAAAAATGAGAGCATTAGCGCTGGATAATAAATAAATAAATAAATAAATAAATAAACGGTGCCAAGTTCAATGGGGCAGAGCCCCCTACCTCTAAGAAAATGAAAATCACTACGCAAATATTGTAATAGAAATTTTTCGAAGTGGTAGTACTTTTTATTGGGCTTTAATAGGAATAAAATAGAACAATCTATTTATAGGAGTAGGTTATAAATTGAATACAACCTAGATTTCCAGTAATAATCAAATCAATGGTGGTGACACACTGATGTTGTAGGTTACTTATAATATTAAAGAGTCAGTGAGTTAACAGGATGGGACAATTCGCTCAATTGCTTTCATTGCCATTCGATCTTGTACAAAATGAAATCACGTCAGGATATTGTTGTTAGCCACTTTATATCCCCTCTCTCTCTCTACAAATAAAACAATAATAATCAATAAAATATTCACTAAATTTTAATTTTTGTAAATAATTTTTTTTTTTTTTTTTTTTAAAAAACCCAAACTGAGATCATAAGCAATAAAAAACTGTTTTATTTACTTAAAAGGAATAAATATTTATTTACTTTTGCTCTTGGAAATGTAAACAGCAAAGTTATTTCTCTAGAACTTTTTTCTTTTTAAATCCTTTTAACGACATAATGCTCCATCATTTTTATACAAAACTTGAAATAAATTTCCATAAAATTACGCAGTGGTAATGGAAATGCTTGAAATAAGAAAGGTTTTTCTTTTGTATGAAGTTGTCATTTTACAAAGATAATATTCCAATAATCACGGTATTTATTTATTTATTTATTTATATATATGTACGGACAATGCCCATTTTACATAATAATAAAATGCACAAAACAATAAATAATTGCACTTGTTTGAAGAGAAGAAAGTAATACAAAAAAAAAAAAAAAACCGTTTCTAATGACATGAACTAACAATAACAGTAATTAACAGTAACTAAAACGATGAAATAACAATAATAAGATAAGATAAATTGCAGAAAATCCTATGCTAAGGTATATAAGATAACAACATAAATCATAAAATATAAAACATACAATAAATGAGTTTATATTATGTGAAAATTAGTCTTGAGTAGATTTTATTTAATATTATGGTAATTAATCTCTAGAGAACTTAAGAGTTTTCTTTAAATTAGTTTTTGTTATATTGTTTAGATCAACATTCTCAGGAAGACTGTTTGCTAGGTACATCATCCTATTCACTGGTGAATGAAAGATGTAGTTAGAGCTAGAGAAGTGTTGATAAAATAAACGGTTACGGGTCGAAACGGATGGGACATTGAAACTGAAAAAGGGATAATAGTTCTGAAGAATCTATATTATTATTGAGGAGACAATGTAGAAAAAGTAAATCAGCTGAATTTCTTCGTTCGCCTAGTGAAGCCAGATTTATAGAATTTTTTTTAAGATATCGACAACGGAATTGAACTAGTTTTAAGAATTTTTGTTTGTATTTTCTCAATCATACTAATATTAGTAATCGTATATGAAGACCAAATACAACTAGCATATTCAAGTACAGGACAAACAATAAAACAATAATGATACATTATTGGAGCCACATTAGTGGCTCCAATCACGAGAAGATTTCGTATGTATGAATCCCAGCAATTTATAGGCTCGTTTGCAAATGGTATCTATGTGAAGATTGAATGTCATCTTACTATCCAGCCATACTCCTTGATCTTCCACATATTCTCGATAATCTTGCTAACAGAGAATTATAATATTGTAATCGAAGAGTATGTTATTGATTTTCCGCGAATAAGTAATAACAGAGCATTTAATACCAAGTTTAATACCATATTATTTTGCCTGCACCAATCATGAAGGGTGATAAGAGAGTTTTGTACAATGATACAATCATCAGTATTGAGTACTGAAAGAAATAGTTTTACGTCATCTGCAAACATCAGAAATCGAAACTGATTGTAGAGAGGAGGATAAATCATTGATACAGAGAAGAAATAAAATCGGACCAAGGTGTGACCCTTGTGATACCATTGAAGAGACATTAAATTTAGAAGTATAGACAGATTTAATTCTGACCCTTTGTTGGCGACTGTTTACAAAAGTATGAAACCAGAGTAGCAATGCACCACTAATACCGTATGCTTCAAGTTTCAAAAACAATAAATTAATTATGCTGCCAAGTATTATAATAGACACTATTTTAAATTTCAAAAACTTTATCCAAATAAAGTAGGTAACAATGACACTTCCTACACTTAAGAGCAAATCTTTTGTCTTGTTAAAGGTACAACTGTCTATTTTGCAAACAGAAGAATTAGGGCATTATGTCCAATGCTTGATTTGTAATTTATTACGGCAAGAAAGTTAGAATGAATATATTATAAACGTACACTTCCGGAGAATAAAAAATCTGGTGTGAAACACTCACACAACTTTCTATTACTCCAGTTCTTAAAATTATAAGTGACAAATTTTATACTTTGTGTACCAAAGTTGATGAAATTCGTCGAAACCTGAAAAAAACTGTTCAGTAAAAGCGCACTTCCGGTTTACTAATTTCCTTTAAAACTCAGAATTTTGGCCATCTATTTATTTTTTATTAATTTTGTTTGGATGATAGAATTGTCTAATAAACTGAAATAGCACTTTAGATGAAAACCTAACACCACCCCTCCCTTATAACTGCCCTTAAATGAATTTTCCCAGAGAAATGTTTCAAATAAAAGTTGTAGATCTTTGTTTGTGTAATTGATATTCCAAGTTTGAAGAAAATCGTCGGAGCTATTTTTGAGAAAAACGCAAAAAAGGAAAAGAAAACAACTAGTCAAGTGAGAAATTTTGACAGATAACGTACTGTCAGATCCCATGGTGATACCTAAACGGAATATCAAGTTTCAACTTCCTGTAGTTTTTCGTTTTTGAGCTATGCTGTTCACATATATATATTATTTGCTAAAAACCACTGTTTTGTACTCAGAGGACGTCAAAACGGATATTTCCGGTGAAAACTCGATATCGAAAATTTGACATGATTACAAATACTTCCTCTTACTAGGGAATAAGAGAAAGTAAAAATAACACGCTGCTAAGTTCAAATAATCCGAAATTCACCATATATTACTAACATTTACTGGACATCTTTAAAGGATGATATATATATATATATATGCATGCCATGTCAACTCGAGCGTAGTCCAGAATCGCGAAAGAAAAATGGTTAAGCGCAAAGCCAGTGCGAAAAAACAAGTTATCAATTATAGAAATACAAATTTACAGGAGGCTGAACGAACATTCAACTGGAAAACCGGAATCACATAATTCGCTATTAATATTTTTCCAACAAATATAAAAATCCATAGAATAAGATTAAATTAATAAAAATCGGCTACATTCCATTAGAATTGGGCCCATGTAAGATAACAGATAGATATACATAGATATTTTGCTGTTTAAGTTCGATAATCTGAGGTTCCACCAGATCTTATTAGCTAACATTTGCGGACATCTTTATAGGTTAAAATAAAATATATATGCAATGGCAACTGATCCGCGAAAGAAAATGGATAAAGATCGTATAATGATAATCGTTGCAGACCGTCCGTGTTTATTTGAATACTTATTGTTTCTTTGATAAAGCAATTTAGTTCAATGGCACAATTGGAAAACTGCACCCAGTATCTCATAACAGTGGCCCATTCCTCATCCAACCAGAACCTCCCTCTAATGATGGGACATTACGAAATGGTTTCCTCTCCTGCTTGTAATTAAAAAAAAAGATCCCAATTATTGTTAATTATTTAAATTCTATCAAATGAGAAATACATTTAAAGCAATTTATTCAGCCTTTAAAAAAAAAAAAAAATAATGCGTAGTATTTATATTAGTAACTTTTATAAGCTTCGAAGTTTCGTAGTGTGAATCACTTTATATTGCATTTGTTATTTTTAACAATGACTGGAAAGACTTTTAAGCATCCTTTATTTCTTATGAAAATTGACCAGCTTTGTGAATTTAAAAAATTGACTGTTATTGATCAAAATAAGTTCCACAGATTTGCCACTAATTCTACCCGTTATTACATGATAATAGTTAGTCTGCATTCTCTAATTAGAGAATCCATTAATTAAATTAAAGATAATATTATTAAAATTATTGCAAACTCCTTTTTTTTTTAAAAACAATCGAGAATCGCAATATAGTCTATGCAGAAATATTGCAAATTACGTAAATATCATTGATTTTTTCCCCCTATATGTAGATGTCATAATTAAATCTGTAAGAATGTATAAAAACATGATAAAGAAATAGATAATGACTAATGGATTTCTAAGTATGATTTTTTTTTTTTATAAATATTTAAATACTGATAATTATTTAGTATGCGTCATAGCAGAAATAAATTCCATCGTAATTCATTCAGATAGGAAAAGTTTTAAAAGGAATAATGAATGATATATACGATGTTAATAACAGAGTGTTTCATAAAAGGCGAAAGATTTATGCGTTCTGAAGAGAGACCAGAGTTTCATAAAGGTTTTCGAGCTTTTTTTTTTTTTTAAAGAGTATTCAAGTACAAATAACTTAATATTTGGGGAACTTGTGTATTTTTAGCAATGAATTAAAAGATTCATGAAACATTTCTTATTTATCATAGAGATGAAAAGAAAAGATGAATGAATATACTAGGTAGATGTGAAGATTCTAAAAAATAGGCAGGCAAGTCAGTGATGTATTTGCTCTAGTGGCTGCGTGTGTGAGTGACAGAGAGAGAGAATGCGTTTGTGAAATGAATGTGACGCATAAGTAGCTTGTGTATGATCTGTTTGGGAACACGTATTCAACTTTTACATCTATTTAGTACAATTAAGAAACAACACCTCGACGCTAACAATATACTAAACTAACTAACGAACAGTTTGGCTTCAGACCAGGTCTTTCCACAGAACTTCAACTGACTAGAATAGTTGACGACATTACACAAAACTTGCATTGTAAAAAGTACACTGGCATGATACTTCTCGACATAGACAAAGCCTTCGACACTGTCTGGCATACGGGATTTCTCTTCCGCCTCATTGAATACAACTTCCCTCAATATCTTACTAAACTCCTACACTCATACCTTGCCAACAGAAAATTTTATATCCAACTAAACTTAATTATTAATTTTAGTTTAAATTTATTATGCCTCCTCTGACTCCTACCCAATAACAGCAGGTGTTCCTCAAGGTTCTATCCTGGGTCCCGTCCTCTTCATCACCTACATTAATTCTCTACACAAACCTCCACATATCAACCTAGCCCTATACGCGGATGATGTTGTTTTTTACACATCATCATGGAGAATTAATACAATCACTAACACACTTACATCTGCAATAGACAAACTGACAAAATACTGCACTAAATAGAAAATGAAAATAAATTACGACAAAGCAAACGCCATACTGTTTACTAAACGTAGATCTATAATCAACAGTAGACAAATTAAACACAACAATACTTTGATCCTTTGGACTAACAACGTCAAGTTCCTCGGAATAACTCTGGACAACAAATTGAACTTTACGACCCACGTACAAGACAAAGTGAATTCTGGAAAAATGACTATGAGACTACTCTTCCCGTTACTGTCACGCGACTCAAAAATGACCACACAAAACAAACTCCTACTGTACAAAGTAGTCATCAGACCGATGTTACTTTACGCTTCCTCCGCCTGGAGCCTGACTAGTAACAGTAACATCAAAAAACTTCAGATAACCCAGAACAAATTCCTAAGACTTGCGACTGACTCACCACGACACACCAAAATCGACCTACTTCACGTAAAATCTTCAGTAACCCCAGTTTATTGCTTCAGCCAAAATCGTCTCCTGAAACTCCTCTCCATTCTAGACTGTCATCTTAATCCACTCTGCCGCGAAATAGCCTCCTACAATCCCTCCATATACATTCATTTCACGAACGCTCTCTCTCTCTCTGTCACACACACCACACACACAGCCACTAGTGCAAATACATCACTGACTTGCCTGCCTATCTATTAGAATCTTCACATTACCTACTATTTCATTCATCTTTTCTTTTCAACTCCATGAATCTTCACATTACCTACTATATTCATTCATCTTTTCTTTTCATCTCCATGATAAATTACAGGCATAAAAGACTGAAACACATCATCTCGTAATATTTTTCCTAAAGCTGCAGGTGTTTCCCCTTTTTCTATGCATATTGTACCTCGCATTATCCCAAAAATCACTATACAAACATTGTAGGAATGTTCATGTACATTGGAACTTCTATTTATTATTACTAAGCATTTATCTATCTATCTATCAATTAAGAAACGTTTTCTCTAAAATTTTCTAATGGAATATAATGGAGTTGATGAGGAGAGAAATTGGAATTGATTAAGTAGACGAGATATGAAGACACTTATAATATAACTATATGTTTACACTGACTGCACTGGACTGTAATGATTTTATAGAATAAAGGGGTAGTGTAGAGTATGTTGCGATGTATGTTGAAACTGATAGATTGATTGAACTTTAGGTCTTTCACTCGCTTATATACAGGTTCTCCCCACTCTAGCCTGCTTAAGTGAGAGAGTACCTGAGAGAGTTTGTTTTCTCTCGGTCGGGCTTGTGTGTTTTCTCTCTTGCCGTTACATGGAACCATTGTTTCGCATTCAATATTGTAAATAATGAGTCGTTCATTTTAAGACTCCAAGGGATGGTATCTTTGTCATTGGCATACGCATTTTTTTTAAGGAATATCTCCCTCTCTCTAACCCTCTCCCCGACCCTGGTTTCTTTTGTAACGATCAATGTTGACTCTCAAGAGAACTCTATATGATATCTTTTTAAAGAAGCACACAAAAAGGTCATTTGATCTTAAACTTTGATTTATTCCTGGGCTCTAAAGCTATTTAATATCAGAACATGTGTTACAGTGAAATTGGAATTCCTACCCAGTACTATTAGTGAAATTTGCGCAAAATATAAAATTGTGTCTTGCCCCCAAGAAGTTAAAGAATCCCGTAATCGAAATTAAATTTTCTGATTTGCATATTCACTGTATTTTAACCCACCCCCACCCCCCAATGGGGAAATTTTCTTTTGAGATAAAGTGACAGAGTGAAAAATACAGACGATTTACTAAAAACGTTTCTTTTTTTTTACTAAGGGGACCTCAAAAATTGTATTTCCGGTAAAGATTCAAGTTCAGAACTTTCACAAGATCACATTACTTCCTCCACTTATTAAGGGAACGTAAAAAAAAAAAAATCTCCTCACACAACATTCTCTTACTCCAGTTTTCAAAAATGAAATTGACCAATTTTATACTTACAATACCAGATTTAATGAAATTCGTCAAAATTTTGTCGAAAACTGAAAAAAACTGTCCAGGAAAAACGCACTTCCGATTTACTGATTTTCTTGAAACTCAGAATGTTGGCCATCTATTTATTTTGAATTAATTTTGTTTGGATTGTAGAATTGTATAATCAACTATGATAGTACTTTAGAGAAAAACATAACCCCACCCCTCTTCCCCAAAAGCCCCCTTAAATGACATTATCTGGAGAAATGTTTCAAATAAAAGTTGTAGCTCTTTATATGTGTTGTTCATATACCGAGTTTAAAGAAAATCGTTGAAGCTGTTTTCGAGAAAATACCAGAAAACTGAAAAATACATTTCAGTAAAAAAAATGCATTTCCGCACATCCGTTTTTTTTTTGCAAACTCGAAATTTGAACCACACATTTAATTTTTATTAATATTACTTAGATAATAGAATTCTATATTAAACCGAGATAGCACTTTAGAGGAAACCTAACAACAACACCATCCCTCCCCCAAAACTGCTCTTAAATGAATTTTCCCGTTGAAATATTTCAAATAAAAGTTATAGCTCTTTGTATATACTTGAAATATTTAAAAAAAACTAGTAAAGTGGTATTATTTTGACAAATGACCCACTGTGGATCCCATGGTGATACCTAAACGGAACTTTAAGTTATCTAAACGGAATATTAAGTTTGAACTTTCTACGATTTTTCGTTTTTTGAGCTATGCTGTTAACATACACAGACACAAAGATTATTTTCTAAAAACCACATTTGTGGACTCAAAAGAACCTTAAAAACGGATATTTCCGGTGAAAATTCGATATCGAAAATTTGGCACGATTACAATACTTCCTCTTACTAAGAAGAGTGAGAGAAAGTAAAAAAAAAAACTAATATGAAACAGACACGCGACGTTCTCTTCCTGCAGATAATTGATAAATTAATAATTGATAAATTTTTTGTTAATCTTGAATTTTACCATAGTTGTCCTAACATAAATTAAATAGACGTACCTACCCAAGGACGGATACTACTTGATGTGATCCACGTTGTAATCCAGCAGACAGATCAAAAAACAATGAACAAAAACCCCTCCCAAAAAAACAATTAAACTATTAACTTCACAGATTACGCAGAAATCCAATAATAAATTTATTCAGAAAAAATATATTTCACATAAATATGACAGAGGTTTATAAAAACTAGTTTTCCAAATTATCAGCGTTTATAAATTATACGGAAATGATTATTCCAACAATGACTAATTGCAGTGTGTAGTTAACACAATACATGTTTAAAGAAAATTCAATATTTCTCGAAAATTATGGATGGAATGGAACACATATAATCATCTCCCCCCACCCCCCCCCCCCCCAGAATTTCCTAAAAATTATTTTACCGGGAAAAATGCTTTAAACAACTGATATCAGTTAAACGGAATGATAAGGTTTTTATCAATTAATGCGATTATAAAAGTGTACAATTCTGGATTAAAAAAAATAATTGAGATAGAAAAGATATATGGTCTTCCTATATTTTTTAGATAGTCTATTTACCTTCAAACACAACTAGTAACTAAAAAAAAAAAAAGAATTATCAAAGAGTAAATAAAGGGTTAGGAAGAATAACAATAAAAAAACAAAGTACCTTTATTATTTTCATAAAATAATAGCTCAAGTTTTCCTTTAAGGGGGAAATAAATTGCTTGTAAAGTATTTAATTTACTAATAAACATTATTATTTATTTTATACCAAATATTAGGGAGTAAAACAGGCAAAAATATAATTTCCTATTAAGTAATTTTACGTTATATTATATAGTAAATACATTGTACAAATATTTTTTTTGTTTTATTATTTATTTGAATTGTTATACCAGCTCTACGTGTGCTATAAGTAACACTGACAAACTCATACTGACGCATACACACTAAACGAGGGGGAGAAGCTACCCAGCGGTAACACTCCCTAATTAATTATTAAAATTAACTGCTCCTTTCTTCTGCGGAGAGAGGAGATCGCGAGGCCATCTTAAACGTCTGGGAGGATTGTCTGGAATGCAGTGGGATGATAAATTTCAGATGATAAGAGGATTAGAATGGGATTTAAATGTCCGACAGAATTTGTTATATCGGGTACGGGTAACATTCTAAGCGGGACAAAAGGAATGTCCTAAGTCCGTATGAATGGTTAGATTTGAAACATAAAATGGAGTGTTAACAATAGTGTGAACCGATTTTGGATTGGAGAGATTGAATTTTTTTGGAGGTTTGAATGTTTTGTTGAACCCCAGAGTTTGATGCCGTATATCCATCCAGGTGGGTTTTAATATAGATGTGTGTAAGAGTCGTTTGTTGTTTAGTGAGAGTTTTGATCTGTTGTTGAATTGTCTTTTGAGTAGGCGGCAGCTTCTATTAAGTACAAGTCTTTTAAGTCGGATACTTGGGTTCCGTGTCAATCTTTTGTCTATATATATATATATCCCAAGTTAGTGAACGACATTCGTAGGAGGGATAGGAATTACATTGTAATAGACTGGGGGGAGAGTGATGCGGCGGACTGTGAAAGTGATGTTTTGAGATTTGGTGTAATTTAGTTTTATTTTCCATCTTTTGAACCATTCCTCTAACAAAGTAAGATGGATTTGGAGACTTGTGTGTACGGTTATTGGATCTTGATGAAGAGATAGGATAGCTGTGTTATCTGCGTAGGTTAGAAGTACTGTTTCTGGATGGGTTCTTACAAATATGATATTAAATTTTAACTCATAAATAAACTGGTGGTGGTTTCTTATATTTCATAGCATTCAAATCCAATGAGAGCAACAAATTTTATCTATCGATAAGTTAAGCTTCTTGTGAAGCCCACTGAAAGATTTTTTTAAATTTCTTTTTAAATAGTCGGTATTTGATACGCTTTTTGTGGTCATTTATTTGAAATTTACAACTGCATTTAAAATACAATTAGTAAATGTGTTGTTATAATAGAAAATGTGACGTGAAGATCTTGAATGGTATTGAGCCAGTGATGAATGACCATCAAGTAATAATGAGGTCGTAGGGTATCAGAGACATTTTCCATGGTAGCCTGCTTCATTTTGTGAAGACATCGACCGGTTTCGGGCGTTCACCCATCTTCAGGATGTGTTTTTCAGACAATTTGACAACATAGACTTGCAAAGAGCAAATTCAGTTTACACACTCTAATCGTAGGGCCATCAACGTTTTAAGCGTCGCTGTGTGTTTCCTGGGAGGGTTTGAGAGCAGAGTGCCTGGGTTAGAGGGTTGGTTTCTTGGGTTAGGGGTTTAGAGCGAGACTGAATTCTGGAATGAAATCTGTTGTAGATAGATGAAGCAAGGGTGGAGACGAAGGGAATTTTAAGGTAAATGTGTGTAAGGTTACATAATAGGGACAACCTGTGATATGTCCGGAGGATTTTAGATTGAAGGGTTTGGATTCGGTTCAGGTTAGAACGCTTTGCCGTCCCGTACAGTTCTAAGTCCATAAGTTCTATGTCTGTAGAGGTCTGGATATGTATAAGAGGCTTTTAGTAGAAAGAGATAATTTAGAGCGATTACCAAGAAAGCTATGGAAGAGGCGAAAACGATTTTTGAAGGTCGCAATATTTGATACATTAGACTTAAAATAATATCTTTTCTTATAAACTGGAGCTAAAGATGCGTGTTTTTTTTTTTTGTTTACTTTCTCGTAAACGGCAGTATTTCGATCGTGTCGGTAAAACGGTTTGATGACTCCAAAATACTCATTTTTCCGGAAAAATTCATTTAAGCTGGAATTTGGCAGAGGGTTATGCTTAAAGTGTTGTTTATGTAAATATTTTGCCAAAATTTCAAGCTTAAAAAAAATCACGGTTAACCGATAGTGCGTTTTTTTTTTTACTAAGCAGTTTTTCCAAAATTTTTTTGGAAACTTTTTCGAGAATGTTCTTTTAAGGGGGTTATTGAGAGAGATAAGATTACACCTTCCTCAAAAAAGTAGTATTTATATGGTGTAGATTTTCCCATTAATAATAAAATTGAATAGGTAATTAACAATTAATTAAAAAAATTGTAAATAAGAAAGTTGGGTGAGTGCTACTCACTAGATTTTTTTCCAATTTTGTATGGTTCCAACAATTTTCCTCAATCTTTGCATACCGACAAGATCACACACAAAGTTCTTCATTTTCATTTATAACATTTTTCTAAGAAAATTGTTTTTTAAAGATTGTGGAGGATTGAAAAAGCTAATGTTATCCTCAAAAGTGTCATTTCGGTAGCATTAACGCTGCTCTACCTATATAATACACAAGGTACATTAAATATTTCACTAGAATTACAAACTGGGGGGGAAAAAAATCAGTTAACCGAAATGCAATGTTTACAGTATAGGTTTTTGTGAGTTTTCGAAATTATCACGATAATTGACTCACCGGGCAGTGAGCTGTAGAGGCTTCTAGGAAGAGAAAATCTAAGGGCAGCACTACTGGATTAGAAATCAAGATCTCCGCGTGGCTATCTGAATTTATGTATGTGCTGCCCCGCACACAAACAAACACACACCATTCGCTAAAAAAACATGTTTTTCGTATTTCAGATCACCAAAAAATGTATTTTTCGATGAAAACAATATTGAAAATTTGACAGCAGTAAAAGAAGGTATGTATCCTCCCGATATGGAGAAATATTTCAATACCATAACGGTCTATAATGTGATAATGTTTCACACAAACTCCAAAATTTACATCTAAATCCCGAACCTCCTAACGATTCAATACTAAATAAATACCTACTTAAGTAAAAAAAAAAAAAAATAATAATGTATGGATTAAGTAACAGGTGGTTTGGGCATACATAGTATAAATTAAGTAATAATTTATTAAGAAGGCTGCGTGGGCCGAGACTGTGAGACTCCAAATGGTTGATAACTATTTAATAATACTCGGTCTCTGGTGCATAATAAATATATATATATATATTCTTAGTGCAAGTATCTCCAATAAAGTTGTGCACTATAATATCATAGCTATAAATAATATTGTATAATAGTATAATCATCACATATGTATAGCATTACAGCCAATATATATATGTGTACAACAAATCCTTATATCTCCTTTTACAGAATGTAATTTTGCACACGAACTTAATGGAATTATTAACATTCTGTCTTTATTGTAAATTAAATAAAATGCCTTTTATGAAATTGCTTAGTAATTGTAGAAATTATAAATTATAATGTTTTGAATATAAATAATATTAATTTTGAAAGTTAAGCTGAGTTTTAAAAATATATACAAGTACATATATATTGAAGACTTACAAAATCTTAAAAAATTCGTAAACAAAAATATAAACTTTTTGTTCAATAATGCAAACTCCAGAAATAGATTTTAGACAAGTATGAATATCAATAGAAAAGCATTTAGAGAGAAAATTATTAACCAGAGTAACCTTGTTTCGGTGGTTGGAACCACTATGCTATTATACAATAAGCGAGAGTTTGTCAGACTTAGCAAGTTCTTTTCATTCCCCCTTTCCTTATCCGTTTCCGGAATTCATCCATTTTCAATGGAAGTATAGAAAAAGTGTTAATGAACATTTCCATATGTTTACCCAATACTTCTGAAGATGGATGAATTCTGGAATCGGTAAGGTCCAGATTTAGATTGTTAGGAGACTCTGGTTCAGACAGATCGCGATTCTTTGGATTTGTGGCATCCACTTTTAAGAGTACTCTTCTGAGTACTTTTAAGAGTTATTCTGTGTTATGTGTTTAATCAAACACAGTTTGTAAGTGTCAGGCGTTAATTTTCCTCCCCGGGAAGCCAAAATCCCTGCCAATCACTCCTTTTCCTTAAACTGCAACGGCCAGTAATATATAGAATTCCCCGCAACCCACGCAACCTTGTAGGAACAAATCTGCAATAAATCTAGGCGAACAACTACCTCCTGATAACTTTTTCTATACTTTTCACTGAATCAATTAAGACGAAAGAATCAAAAGTATATTAAGGCAAAGATACAAATGTCAGTATTAAATATTCTATTAATAAACAATATGTGCAGCTGACCATTTTACATTTTGCCAATAATCATTATACAATTCTTTTAATAGGTTTTAGAAAGAGAGAAATTACTGAGGGAGGATTTTTGAGAAATAAGCTAGAATGAATGCTGAACACTGTAGACACACAAAACTGGCCAGGACTTTACACGTAAATAGAAATTAGAGATTTTGACTGAGTAAAGAGAAGGGTTGCTGAAGCGTTGTAACTGCTGTATAAACTGAAGACTGTCCCTTGTAGGGCTAGCGCAGCTATATATATATATATATATATATATACAGAGTCTCCCACTCTAGTCTGGTCTAAGTAGCGAGTGAGATTCTCAATTTTGTCAATCTCTCTCTGCTTTGGATTCCTTTACAATTCTTACCTATAAATGATGACTGATTGGCTTTGGTTTTAACATAAGTCAAAAACCGTCTTATTGAGATGACTTGCTAGTGAAACTTTAAAACATGTATTACATACGTTACTTGACTACCTAGTCCGGGTGGACTAGGTAGGATTTGTGGGTACAAATACTAATACAAAAGTTCAATCAAGGATTACAATGGTTACATTGTACAGAACTACATATCTAGTTACTTGCCCTTTGTATCTTATTTGCAAGTTTTTGAATGCTTGTTACTATGAATTTTTTACTCATTTCATTAACCAGAAATGGGATTGCAAAGAAAATCATATCGCTATAATAAGCTCTTCGTAACTCAGCTTCTCGGATTTTTGAAGCACATCATCCTCTTGGGTAAAAACTATTTGTTTATCGTACTGTTAACAGGTTCTAGCGGCACCCTCTCTTTCACCAACCATCCCCATTCCACACAGTTGGCGATTAAAGATGTGATAGTTCAGATCAGAAAAAAAAACGTCTTAGAAACAAAAAAAAAAAATCATGTCCCGCAAGATGAAAAAGATCAGAAAAACCTATGTCGAGACTAAATAGAAGCAGCCTGGGAATATATGCTTATAATATAGCGAAACGGCATCTAAGCAGATGATGATGATGATGATGAAAATGAAGTATAGAGCTAAATGTATAAGGTGGGAATATACGGGATAGTGTCTGGTGATGGATTCCTTTACAATTCTTACCTATAAATGATGACTGATTGGCTTTGGTTTTAACATAAGTCAAAAACCGTCTTATTGACTTATGTTAAATCAATTGTCTTGTCTCTAAATGACAGAACAGTTTTTGGAGGCCGACAGCGCACTGAGAAGGCTTCGGACACCACGATGATCGTTGACGCGGCTTTATAAAACAAAAACACTCCTCTGTGGAAAGCATAATCTCATATCTCTACCAAAACTCCCTTAAATGGATTTTGGATATATATATATCCAAAAAAAGAATATATATATATATATTTGCGAAAGATACTTTTTTGCAATATATATAGTTAGTATATCAAGTTTAATGTAAACCTGTTGGTGTCTTAATGGAGATAATTGCAGAAGAAAAAACCGTTTAGTTATCCGTAAGTTATCGTAGTTATGTAGTTATCGTAAGTATCTTTAGTATCGTAGGTATCTTTAGTTATCGTAAGTTAGACGAAGTTAACCGTATAGTTATTTTCTTCAAACTCAGGATATTGGCAACATTTTTAATTCTAATTAATGTTATGTAGATGATAGATAATTTAACATTTTATAAGAAACCATAACCCCGTCCTCAATAACACCACTAAAATTAATTTTCTTCGGAATAAAGGTTTCAAATAAAAGTTAAAGGCCTTATGTAGTTATTAAGAAATTCAAAAGAAAATTGTTAGAGCCAATTTCGTGAAAATCGCAAAAACTAAAATATACATTCAGCTTTCCGGTGGAACAATTTTTACTCAAACCTTATGTGGGGTCCCCTGTAGAACTTAAACGATATATCAAGTTTAAAGTTTCTGAGTATTTTCGTTTTTTAAATTATGCTGACCACAAATACAAACAAACACTGTCAGACAGATCAATTTTTAAAAACCAGTTTTCGAATTAAGGGGATCTCGAATCAAAACGTGTATTTTAATCTGACTACTCACTGACTTCGAATGTTTGACATGATCGTAATACGGCCTCTTATCAGCAGCAATCTCTGTGTGGAAGTAAAAATTGTTTGTCATATGTTAAGAAAATAGTATATTGTTCAATAAAAAGTAATAATTTATAATAAAGAAAAAAAATTATTTAATTGTATTTATTGAAGAGCAGGAAGCCGTTACACACCTCCATGGTTAGAAGACAATAATATAAAAAATTAAGGATGATTAATGGCCCTATAATAATGAAAAAATTGGAACATTTCATTGGAATTAATGTCTCAGAAAAAGCAATACGTTCTTAGATCTAAGAAACTTAGGTCTTCGGCAAAAAACTTTTTTAGAAATTCACTAAATAACTTCATGCTAAAAGTTAAGTCTCTTTATTATCCGGGTACAATTTAATCAGCCTACCTAAACTGGGCCAATTACATACTGACTTTCTTAAATGTCAGTAGCTAAATGGGCCATTGCACTAGTGAAAGTCGAGTCAGAAAATATGATCCAAATTGTCAGGCGCAAAATGATTCGCGCTCTTTGCAATCAGCCGGATATTTCAACAATTATCGTTGCGTATATCTAAATAACAAAACCAATATGAATAAATTGCTTTGATAAATCTAAACTAACTATCTATCTAACTCTATATCTAACTTTATCCTGTCTTGTATCTATCTTATAACTACTCTGAAATTTTAGTCACTATTTATCTATATCTTCACCAATATTAACCTCAAATCTAATGGGAGTGGAGCAAGGGATCCGCTCTGTCTAGTATTAGCAAGCATGCCACTAAGTGGTATACAGACTGGTCCAAGACCTTCGAGGAATCTGGGGCAGGGCTGTTTGGGCCTAGACCAAACACTCGGAACCCGAAGTTCGAGCAAACACTGGGTATGTTTCCCATCTTACAGGCGGAAATTCACGCTATTGGAAGGTGTGTTCAGTTTAACCTCGACAGAGGATATCGGAATCAGGAGATAGTTATCCTATCCGACAGTCAGAGTGCCATTAAAGCACTAAGCTCCTGAGTTATCAATTCTAAAATGGTTTGGGAATGCCTAGGTAAGCTTAACGACCTAGGCAAATGAAATAAAGTTACCTCTTTCTGGGTGCCGGGACATGTCTGCGTGGAAGGCAACGAAGTGGTCGACACCCTGGCAAAGAAAGCGCTGCATCTCTTCTTCACTTGAGGTCTGAGCCATTTTGCGGAGTCAGCGACTAGTTACTCCTAAAAGAAATCAAGAAAGAAGAGGTGGCGAAAAGAGCACGTCTCTGGGACACCCTCCCGGGACTGAGGCAGGCCAAGGTTCGTCTGGAAGGTATAATAACAAGGAAAGGTCGAAGGCCTGCATCAGTATGAGTAAAAACAAGATCCCTATTCTTACGGGATTTCTTATGGGACACCTCAGGAAGCTGGCCTAGAAGATGATGGCACCTACAGATTCTGTGGGAAGATGGAGGAAACTCCAATACATCTTCTCACCGACTGCGACGCCGTCATCCAAAGAAGATTTAACAGCCTGAATTACCAGGTGTGGAATGGGGAAATACCCACCCTAGAACCCTGGAAGATTCTGGAATTCCTTGGGAAGCTCAACTTGGAGGGGGTGCTGTAGATGAACAAGCTCACCTACGGTACCAGAGGGAGTACAATAGATCACTGGATGGATGGCCGTAATGCATAAACCCACAAAAAAAAATAAAAATAACTCTAAACTAATACATGGAACCTCCCCAGGGAAATTCTACATTTAGGCCACCGATTTGGGCACATTGGTCCCTCACCGAATACAGCTCACATAATTTTGTCTCAATATGAAACACTAGGATTGGGGCGAGAGAAATCTCCGATCTCGGATGATACGAAACCAAATTTATGGAATCGCTTACGAGTATAGTGTCCACACTCTCCAAGAAGATGAAACGGTGTTTTGTCTTCTGGTCACATTGATCGGCAGTATGACCCCTACTATGCAGATAATTCCTCAAGAATCAATGGCCTGTGAACAAGGATTTCCGGAAAATCTGATTTTAGGTGTGTCTGAGGAATCTGACGTTAGACAATATTATTTGGTTTTGTTCATTACTATTGATACTCTCTTCTACAATTTCATCACTTCAACGACTACCTGCCTTGGGTAGTATATGTATTTCCCACCACCTCACTAATTTATGTTGGGGGTAAATGAATATAATTTCAGTTAAAAGAAAATTTTTCAAGTTTATAGTTGCAAGATAAAGTCGTGTGAATGATGCAGATTTTTTATTCTCTTTGAGCGGCGTCAGTAAAATATTGCGAGAAAGTAGCTATCTATTACACATCTATTTTTAATGTACGTTAAATGAATAAATAAATAACAGTTTTGCAGTTCAAGGTTAGTTAGTGTGTATATATATGTAAAATCAAGGAACTACGTATGTGAACAAACTTATGAATCATAACACATTTGTGCTGGGCATTCTTGTTTCTGTTTTATCTGTTTTGTTTATTTATAATGTATAGTGTGCGGTAACTGGGCTATTTGCCAAACATAGCTTGTTTAAAATACCAAATGTTACATCACACACTATCCTAGTGTAATATTAAGAGTATTTTTTGCTCTTAAAGATATTGAAACATAAAAGAAGAAGAAGAAAAAAAAAACATAGTATGATGTATACAGCAACGAACCAATGTAATGTATGACTGACAGAATTCCGTGCCACAGCCCTTCCGGCCAGGATGATCCAAAACTTCCGGCCCAGGTGCTTTACTCCAGCTATTATAAGATTTTAACTGAGCGTTAAACAATTTATTATCTTTACAAAAAAATGGTTTCTTTTCTTACTTTTTAATCTTTTACCGATTACAGGTTAATTTAAAAAATTCTTTATTGAAGATCCGAACTTGTTAAGGATTTAAAAGAATACTAATTGTATCTGGGATTTTATCAGTCGCCACATGTATACACTTTTGATGTTCCTGACCGGTTTCGGATTTTTATCCACGTCAGACTAAAGTTTCAATTTCGTGTTGAGAGTTGATTATAACTTTAGTCAAACTTCGACTACATGAAATTGATAACTGCGAAAATCGTATGAGTATTTCACAACAGATTTTTTTTAACTAATTATTATGAGTAAACTATTAAAGATATAAGTGCTTAGTTTTCTATAAAAAAAAAAAAAAACCTGAATTCAAGAATGATTTGCAATTGGGGTTAAATACGTTGGATTTCTTAGAATATGTGATAATATTCAATTCAATTCCGTTCAATTTTAGATTGTTATGCCACAGCTCGTGATTGTGATCCCCAACCCCTTCCCTTTTTTCATCTATAAATTTATGATTTTTATTTCAGAGAGAGTAAGAGAAATATTGACAGACACTGAAAAACGAAGTAATTCCATGAAGCTGGAAGGGGATCTCCAAAGACTATATACTTTAAAAAAATTCTTCTTAAACTGGTTGAAGTGTCGGTCAGTTTTAATAGGTCAACTGGACGTACGAGTACAATTTTACTTTTTATGGAGTTTCTACTTTTTGGAATTATCTAGTAAAAAAATGAATCCAACGATTTTCTTTAAACCTGGTATAAAGAACTTCATAAATAACGAGCTTCCATTTTTATTTGAAACATTTCCCGTAAAATTTCTAGTGGGTTTTTGGCAAGGGGGTACTAGTTAGGAACCCCTATATTTTCCGTGATACTCTGCTTCTTTTAGTGGTCATCAACCGGTTTCGGGCGTTCGCCCATCATCAGGATGTTTTTGTCAATAGCATCCAAAGAGAGGATCCATAGCAGAGAAGAGAGACAAAAATGACAGGACTACTCTCTCAGACTAGAGTGGGAGAAACTGCATGATGTAATAGGATCCACAGGGAGGATCCGTAGCAGTGAAAAAGAGACAACAATGACAGGACCACTCTCTCGGACTAGAATGGGAGAAACTGCATAAATACAGCGACGGGAGATAGATAGATATACAACAGAGTTCACTCGCCAGTCACAACGTGTCATTTCACCACTTTACCTTCACCACTCTACCATACTCATTTTAGTGTAAAGTCCAGGCAGTCAGTGTCACTTTTCACATTATACAATGTTCAGCCATATCTAGTTTGTTCATTCAAACCAAACCATTTCTCTCCTTCATCATACCCATTATACAGTGTTATAATATAGACTTGCAAAAAGCAAATTCTCAAAAAATGGAATTTGCTTTTTGCAGTCTATGCTATTACAAAAACATCCTGATGATGAGCGAACGCCCGAAACCGGTCGATGACCACCATAAGAAGAAGCAGCCTATCACGGAAAATATCTCTGATGCTTTCCAGCTCTGCGGAACCAACCACAATAACTATGGGGTAAACGTTAGGCTTTACTCTTAAGTGTCATTTCCCTACTCTATAAAAAAAAAAAATGGAGATGTGATGCCAAAATACTAAAATTGAAGAAAATTGGTATTTGTTAAAAATACAAACTTGTTATACTAATTAACACGTATACAGAACTTACCACTTTTTTACTTTCTCTTACTCCTAGTAAGAGGAAGTATTGTAATCGTGTCAAATTTTCGATATCGAGTTTTCACCGGAAATATCCGTTTTGAGGTCCTCTGAGTCCAAAAAAGTAGTTTTTATCAAATGGTCTGTGTGATTGTGTGTGTGTGTGTGTGTGGTTGTGTGTGTGTGTGTGTGTATGTGCACAGCATAGCTCAAAAACGAAAAACCGTAGAAAATTGACACTTGATATTCCGTTTAGGTATCAACATGGAATCTGACTGACAGTGGGTCATCTGTCAAAATTCCTCAACCGGGCGTACCACTTTACTTGTTTTTTTTTACTTTTTTGCGTTTTTCTCAAAAATGGTTCCGATGATTTTCTTCAAACTTGTTATATCAACTACGCATACAAAGAGCTACAACTTTTATTTCAAAGGTTTCTCTGGGAAAATTCATTTAAGGGTAGTTAGAGGGGATGGGTGGGGTTAGGTATCATCTAAAGTGCTATTTCAGTTTATTAAACAATTCTATCATCTAAATAATGTTAATTAGAATTGAATATGTTGTTGAAATTCCGAGTTTCATAAAAAAAATCAGATAACCAGAAGTACGTTTACATTACCACTTTACTAAATAATTTTTACACTTTTTCACGATTTTCTCAAAAATGTTTCCGACGATTTTCTTGAAACTTTCTATATAAACCTAACATACAAAGATCTACAACTTTTATTTAAAACATTTCTCTTGGAAAATTCATTTAAGGGCAATTTTGGAGGATAGATGCGTTATGTTTTTCTCTAAAATGCTATCCTAGTTGATTATACAATTCTATCATCCAAACAAAATTAATTAAAAATAAATAGATGGCCAAAATTTCGAGTTTCAAGAAAATTAGCAAACCGGAAGTGCGCTTTTACTGGACAGTTTTTTTTCAGGTTTCGACGAATTTCATTAAATTTGGTATATAAACTATAAAATTCGTCAATTATAATTTTGAGAACTGGAGTAAGAGAAAGTTGTGTGAGTGTTTCACACCACATTTTTTTAAAACTTTTTTCGAATAAGATTTTGGGGGATACTGGACAAACATGAGTTTCAAGCTTCCTTAATTGTGTCGTTTTTTTAGTTTAGATTCTTTCAGCTATCCACATAATATTTGAAGTAATTTAAATTTAGTAAAAATTACAAAGTTGAATGGGAATTTTTGTTAATTAATAACTATTTAAACTACAGTAAGAAAAATCGTGTTAGTGTACCTAGATTTTTATTCTACTGCAGGGTGGATGGATCAAAACATGTCTTCCTGCAGGAAACCATGCACGATTTCAATAAACCAAATTAATCTTCACGAATAAAAGATACACGAATAGCAGACTCGAAGAGTTAATAAGCACCCATGAAATTTAATAAGCATGAGCATGAGTAAGCATTTTTCAGAAACAAAGAGCAAAGCAGAATAAGTATAATTTTTAATATATATATAATACATTAAACTTCAAAAAAAAACTCTCAAGTTTTAAATAATTTGCCAAACCAATTTGCATATTTCCTTGCATAATCTTTTTATATAATCTAGAAACTGGATAACAATGGATAAGTTTGATAATCCTGATAGAAGGAAAACTACATATGTAGGAGGGAAAAGACATAACCGAGATAAGATTGATTCCGGAAGTTTTACTAAGCTTATTACTGCCAAACTAACTTCCCAAACCAGGATCTGATTAAGTTGTTATTTTCTCAGGATATTTATTTATATGGTGAAACCATCGTAATCAGAATGGGGAATTTGAGAATGATTTGAGAATGTAGCCCACAAGAGCACACTAAAGTAAACAGTGAACCAACAACACAAATAAAATTTGAAATTTCGAAAATCAATCAAAATCAATTATTTTTGGAAAAAAAAAATCTGGTGTGAAACACTCACACAACATTCTCTCTTACCCCTGTTCTCGAAATTATAATTGCCAAATGTTTATAGCTTGTGTACCAAATTTAACAAAATTCGTCGAAAACTGTTAAAAAAACTGTACAGTAAGAGCGCATCTCCGGTTTACTAATTTTCTTAAAACTTGGAAATTTTGCCCATCTATTTATTTCTAATTAATTTTGTTTGGATGATAGAATTGTATAATCAACTATGATATCACGTAAGAAGAAGCTGTAACCCCACTACTCCCCTGAAAAGTGCCCTTAAATGAATTTTCCCAGAGAAATGTTTTAAATAAAAGATGTTGATGTTTGCATGTTTAGTTTATATAGAAAGTTTCAAGAAAATCGTCTGAGCTACTTTTGAGAAAATCACGAAAAAGTGAAAAAAATCATTTAGTAAAGTAAACGCACTTCCGGTTATCCGATTTTTTTCAAACTCGGAATTCAACAACATGTTTAATTCTAATTAACATTATTTAGATGGCAGAATTGTCTAATAAACTGATATAGTAGTTAAAATGAAAACCTAACCCCACTCCTCCACTAGAAGTGCCTTTAAATGAATTTTCTCGGAGAAATATTTCAAATAAAAGTTGTATCTCTTTGCATGTGTAGTTGATATACCTAGTTTAAACAAAATCATCGGAGCCATTTTGAGAAAAACGTTAAAAAAACCAACTAGTAAAGTGGTACTTCAGGTTGAGGAATTCTGACAGATAACACACCATCAGATCCCTTATTGGTACCTAAACGTAATATCAAGTTTCAACTTCCTACAGTTTTTCGTATTTGAGCTATGCTGTTCACATACACACACACACACACACACACAGGACATTTGCTAAAAACCAGTTTTTCGGACTCAGGGGACCTCAAAACGGATACTTCCTCTGAAAATTCTATATCGTAAATTTGACACGATTACAATACTTCCTCTTTTAGTAGGATTTCTAAGAGAAAGTACTCAATAACTCAAAAACCTTTTCTGTAAATCGGTATTTCCAATTTTCCGTTTTTCTTCAAAATTGGAATTCCAGCAATACTTGTGATGTACATCAGTATTACATACGGGTAAAACTATACATTACACTGAAATGGTACTTTGAGGGAAAGCTAAGTGTTACTTTTCCCCTAGAAAATGTTTGAAATAAAATTGATAAGATAGTTATGTGTATAAATAGTATATAGTTTAAAGAAAATCGTTGGAGCCGTTTTTATGTAAATCGCGAGAACTGAAAAAAAAACATTCAGTACAGTTGCGTTCCCCGGGTGACCAAAACCTTCGTATCAGGTACGGTGGTACATACTATACGGAATTTCCGATTATCTGTGATTTTTCTTTATTGACATAATGTTGTTCATTCACGTGCGCAATCATTTTGTTCGTAAACAGGAAACCTCAAAACATGTACTTCCGGTGAAAACTCAATTTCTAAAATTTGACAAGGTCGTAATACTTACTCGAAATCAACAGTAATATTGAGCATATGCTAATTTCAATTTATATGATTATATTGTCCCTTTTATTGATTATTATTATTATTATTATTATTATTTTGGATTGAAGTGACCCACGAACAATTGTTGACTCAGCATCGTGAGAAACAGTGGGAAGCTACAGTTGATAGCGCACCCAGGTAGCGAAGGCCGGAACTAAAAGGCGATGGAACTGCGGAGTACTTACCACACGTCCCCTAATAAAAACCGCCGATTGGCCCACTGTTCAGATTGTAAAATTTGACCGGAAGTAAAGAAAAATTGTCGAGTACAGGTTTATTAATTATAAATACATCAAAACTTCAGCTAACTAATGCAGGATAGAAATGTCAGGTTCACTTCAGAGTCAGATATTAGATTAATTATGATTAATTATTTAATTTTAATTAACTGGTACATTGCTTTATATTGTTCATATCCTACAAATCAATTATTTATATGACTTAATTATAATCTCTATAACCTCCAAATTTAATTAAGCATTTGATAATGGTTAATTAACAATTATCGAAAGACAATTAGTTTAGCATTCCAAGTTTAAAAAAAAAAACTTGTAGCCGTTTTCGACAATATTCAAAGGACTATTCTGAAACACTGGACTTCCGCCTTTAATCAACTTTCTCCAATTTTCAAATCTAGCAATGCTTCCAATGTAAAGTAATATTACATGGTTCATACAACTACAACAAAAATAAAATACAGTAAAACGCATTGTATGCAAAGAAGTCAGAGTTTTATCAATAAGAATACATCGTCCAAATGATTCGTTAATAAATGGATGGCACAACCAAGATATCCACACTCCCTCTCGTCGAATGGTTCGATTAAGTAATACGAGTTCGTGGAACAGTGTTCTATGCCGGAAGTCCTTGCTAGACAAGATAGTGAGTTGGATGCCATAAGGAAGTGAAGAACAGTACCATCCCAGCTTGTGGAGACAAAGTTAGAGAAGAAAACTCAGCGGTACTAATAACCACCGCTGGAGATGCGCAAAATAAAATAATTAAATATCAGTGGGTTTTCAAATAATGTATAATTTATCCAATATAATCAATATATTTTATTGACAAACTAACTAAGAATAATACAAATCTAGCTAAAACTGAATTCTTCCCCCTCCTTTAAAAAGTAGTCGCTAAATTTTTCGTTAGGAATGAGAATAAAAGTGAGAATTATTAATAGATTATCCTCACGTGTTGGTGTAGCGGCTAGCGCACTCGCCTTTGGTGCGAGAATTCAGGGTTCGATTCCCGTGAAGGCAATGTCAGTGTTGACCCAGCATCGTGAGAAATAGTGGGAAGCCACTACAGTTTGTAGCGCACCTAGGTAGCAAAGACCGGAACTAAACGCCGAGGGAACTACGGGAACTTACCACACGTCCCTCAATAATAACCGCCGACTGGCAAGCCTTGGCCCTTCATAGGGTGTTGCACCATAGGTTTATTATTATTATTGTTGTGGTGGTGGTTGGTTCCGTAGAGCTGGAAAGCATCAGAGATATTTTCCGTGGTAGCCCTGCTTCATTTTGTAGTCATCGATCGATTTCGGGCGTTCGCCCATCTTTAGGATACGTTTGTCAGACAGTGTGATAACACAGAATTGCACAGAGCAAATTCAGTTTATTCACTGACTCTGAGACGGAGACAATTTATACACTGACACTGACTGAGAGTCAGTGTATAAACTGAATTAGCTTTATGCAAGTCTATGTTATCACACTGTCTGACAAACGCATCCTGAAGATGGGCGAACGCCCGAAACCGGTCGATGACCTCAAAATGAAGCAGGCTACCACGGAAAATATCTCTGATATTATTATTATTATTAATACATTACTCTTTATCGCGACCTTCAAGGCAGGCCATCAAACCATCTGAGATACATCATTGTTGAATAAGACGTTAAAAATAAATGTGTAAATCACACAATGAGCTAAGTCAGTTTTCTAATGATTTCATTGTGTAAACTGCTATGGAATTCGGTGACATCAAGGCAACTCCCTTCTTACAGATTTTGCAATACTTTATTAAATGAGTCCAAAGCCTGAGTCCTCCCTCGTCTTATTCTTCATTAGCAATTACGTGAAAAAAAGTAACAAAATTACTAATTTTAAAATCGTATATGTCATGAAGGTTTCAAATCCAAGAATTAATAGACTTCCCCCTCAAAATGGCTGTAACGATCTTAAAACTTAGCTTACTATCTATTCACATGAGTTTTAATGAAACACTTTCTTAGAAATATTGATTTTTGAAGGTTTCTGGAGGAACTTCACGGTTCTCTAAAATGTCATTTTAGTAAAATGTACGGTTGTACTTTGTACGGTAGATACGTCGAAGTTTGAAGTTTACAGGAATTGCGAGTTTCCAGTAAGGTTCTCGAGTTATTTCTCGAAAAGGTGAGAACAACATATTTTCTTGAAACCAGAGGAATGGTAAACTGCAGATATCAAGTCATGTTTGGTCAAATCTTCAATATCCTATTTTCCACATTTCAAGAAACCTGAGAAGAAGCCAGAAAAAACATAAAGAGTTTTCCATATCAACATTTTAGCCAGTCAACAAGTTTCTGGATATCTCATTTAGAAAAATGTTGATACATGAAGACCATGATTCGTCAATATTACCACTAGAATGATCCCGGGCATTTGTAAGAATGAAATAATTTATGTCTTGCCCATGAATATAATATTAAGTGAATATGTTGACATTCTAACTTATTTATCTAAATTGGTCATGAATAGATGGACTTACCTTTAAAGATGGATTTTTTACGAAATGTTTCCATCCTTCATATTATTATTGCATGCATTCTGAGACCCATTTACATATTCATATATGCATTCTGAGGTCCATATATACACATATTCATATATGATTCTGAGGCCACATACGAGGTGTGTAAATTAAGTAATGAGACTGATTTTTTATCTTTTTTTTGTTCAAATAAAATTAAAATTCAACGTTGTCCCCTTCAAAGTAACTACCTGGAAAGTCACACAACGCTGAAGACGATTCTTCCATTCGTCATAGCAGTGCTGGAACTCGGATACTGGAATAGACTTCAGTTGGTCGGTTACGGCTGTTTGAATATTCTCCAATGTTCCAAAATGACGTCCCTTGAGGTGATTTTTCAATTTGGGGAACAAAAAAAAGTCACATGGTCTTAAGTCGGGTGAATAAGGAGGCTGAGGAGCCACAGGAATGTTATTACTGGCCAAACACTATTTTTCTACTACTATTTTTCGGAACCATTTTTGCACAAATTCTTCTCATCCCCAATTAATTAGTCAAAATTGGTTTGATGAACGGTTCTGTGAGTCAAATTCAACTCTTCGCCGATCATTCGGACTGTCAAACGACGATCTGAACGCACGTGATCGCGGATTCTGCCAACATTTTCGTCGGTTCTTGAAGATGAAAGCCTTCCGCTGCGAGGCTTGTCTTCAATTGATTCCCTTCCTTCTGCAAACGACTTAAACCACTTAAAAACCTGTGTTCTCGACAAAACATTGTCTCCATAGGCCTGGCACAGTTTTTCAAACGTTGCACTGTGCCCAAGTCTGAAGCAAAACCTGATAGCACAACGTTGCCCGTAATTGATGTCACTCATTTTTAAAACGCACTGAAAAAACCTTGCTCACAAAAAAAGTCACTACGGACAGTGCAACAACTCTAGCATTTTCAAATTTGCACTGGACGTGTATCAGATGTTTACTTGCCCTACCACGCATGCGCCGCGTCTCCAGTGTTGCCAGATCGAACACTAGAAAATCAGTCTCGTTACTTAATTTACACACCTCGTATATACATATTTATATATGCATTCTGAGGCCCATATATACAATATATACATATTCATATATGCATTCTGAAGCCAATATATATACATATTCACATATGCATTCTGAGGCCCACATATATACATATTCAAATATGCATTCTGAGGCCCATATATGTACATATTCATATATGCATGCTGAGGCCCTATATATACATATTCATATATGCATTCTGAAGCCCAGAAATCGTAAAATCAATTTTTTTGACCGATGTAAGTTTCTGACCTACATTTTCCTAGTCAGTCTATTCATGTTTAAAGAGATGTCACAGGAATCGTTTTCGAAAAACTCCGGGAAAAATGAAAAAAAAACATTCATAAAATTTGTATTTCAAGGAAGGATTTTTAATAGTAAAATACAAATCGGATCTTTTTATGATACTTAAAAGGAATTTTAAGTTTGAATTTACTGATAATTTTCTTCTTTGCATCATTTGTTAAATAAACAAACACTCGTGCAATAGAGACAGATTATTAGTTAAAAAATATTTGTTTATTGTTAGGGATCCTTAAAACAAACCTTGAATATTGATTATTACATGTTTGAGACATTGATATTCTTTCGATAATTCTAAACAATAAAATTATAATACATTTAAAATATAATTAAAATATTTCATAATTATACATAATAATACAAATCATATTTTAATCTTCCCATATCCACTTAGCCATATTTTGTTCAACAGTAAAAAAAAAAAGAAGATAAAAAATGAAAACCTTTTTATGTGGTTTAATTTAGCGTATAATTTCCTTTTTTCGGGTTTATTTGGAATAATCTTCTCTTCTTTTTTAATTCTCTTTGCTCAAGGCAACTTTTTTTAATCAAGTAGTTAGGGTTTTTTTAACGTAAAAAGGATTAATAATTTTAATTTTATTGGTATCTTAGTCCCTTTTAAACAAAAGTAGGTACATGTATTTTGCAACTGGCTTGTCTGAAAACTACAAATCTGGTGTGAAACACTCACACGACTTTCTCTTATTATAATCCAGACAGTTGTGATTTATTTATATTACTCATAGTATTATCGCATCCGAAATTTTCCGAGATTTTCTTCAAACTCGCAATTCTGGATACACATTAAATTCTAATTAATATTATATAGATGATAATATCGTATAATATATTGAAATAGCAAGAGGGAAACCTAACGTCACCATTCCCCCCAGAATTTCACCTAAAATGAACATTTCTGGGAAACTTTGTTAGAGAGGTATAAAAGTTCTACCACTTTTTTTTTATGATTAATTGATAAACCAAGTTTAAAGAAAACGTTGAGCCCTTTTTGGGGGTGAGGAAAACTACAAGAAACAAATTTGACAAATCCATTCAGTGATGTGGTGTTCTTCCGGGGTTAAAGATTTTGACTAAAACGTTATTGTCACGTCCCCCCCCCCTTAGTAGCATGTCGAAGAAGTATCATATTTCAGCTGTTTACAAATTTCCGTTTTTGAGTTATGTTAACCAGAACCATACACACACACGCATATATATATATATTATCATCATCATTCTGAGCTCAACAATCCATTACTGGATCCTAGCTGTCTCAAGAATCGCCCTCCACACTTTTCTATCCTGGGCGACGTCCATGAATTCCTGATACCCAGAGATTCCTTTCAGAGATTCATACCATCCTGCCAACTAAACTTCGTTCTTCCCACTTTCCTTTTACCGGCTGGTTCTACGCCAAGGAGCACTTTGGGGGTGAGGTTTGTTCTATTTGTAGAACATGGGCCGCCCATATCAGTCTTGCTAAACGAATACATTTTACCACATCCGGCTCCTTATATAAGTTGACCAGCTCATGGTTGTTCCTTATTCTCTACTCATTGTTCTCTTTGGCGGTCCATATATATTCCGGAGTACTTTTCTCTCGAAACCTAATAGTTCACTCTCCATGGCTTTAGTGATTGACCATGTTTCTGACCCCTATGTCAATGACGGACTTTGTAGAGAAGCAGCTTTGTAGATTGCGTTGCAAATGGCTTTTCATATATTTCAGGAGCCCATAGTAGCACTTACTCGCAGCTATCAGCCTCCGCGTTATCTCCTGGAGCATGTCCTTATCTGCCGTTACCACTGATCCTAAATAATTAAACGCTTAACTTCTCCAAAGTTTTACCTATCGTTGTACAAACGTATATAGACTAATTTTTAAAAACCTCTTTTCCGGTGTCAAGGAACCAAGTTGTGAGAACAAAATACCTCAAAAACAAAAAAATCGTAGAAAACCCCAAAACTAGGTGTTCCGTTTAGGTAATACCACTACGCATCAGACACGAAGATTTCGGACAAAATCAATCAACCGTAAATGCGGCACTAGCGATTTTTTCCCCAAATATTCTCACTATTTTATTTAAATTTCTTATACTATCTGCAAAACCAATCATTTTTATTTGAAAAACATTTTTTTTTTTTGCGAGAAACAGTAGCATCAAGCCCTTCTCTAAAGAACCACCTCAATGCAATTTATGGTTCTACGTATCGCCTATATAATACTGATATAATTCAAATGTAGTGCTAGAATTAAATTTGAAGAAATTCGGTTACTAATAGATTTCTGATTTTTTTTTTTTAGAGGGGGGGGGATTTTTCACTTGATAACGGCACCAATGATTTTTGTTTAAACTTGGAGTCCCAGCTGCACAGATATAAACCTATCCAATTTTATTTGATTGATTTTTCCAGAAAAATTCACTTTTTTATTTTCTCTTACTCCTAGTAAGAGGAAGTATTATAATCGTGTCAAATTTTCGATATCGAGTTTTCACCGGAAATATCCGTTTTGAAATCCCCTGAGTCCAAAAAAGTGGTTTTTAGCAAATGGTCTGAGTGCGGTGTGTGTGTGTGTGTATGTATGTATGTATGTGAACAGCATAGCTCAAAAACGAAAAATTGTAGAAAGTTGAAATTTGATATTTCGTTTAGGTATTAACATGGAATCTGACAGTACGTTACCTGACAATATTCCTCAACCGGAAATACCACTTTACTAGTTAGTTTTTTTTTTTGCTTTTTTACAATTTTCTCAAACTACACTTACAAAGGGCTACAACTTTTATTTAAAACATTTCTCCGGGAAAATGAATTTAAGGGCACTTTTAGGGGAGAGGGGTGGGGTTAGGTTTCCATCTAAAGTGCTATTTCAGTTTTATTATGGAATTCTATATTTAAATAATATTAAATGTGTTGTTGAAAATTCCGAGTTTGAAAAAAATCAGATGACCGGAAGTGCGTTTTTACTGTAATGTATTTCTTAGTTTTTGGTATTTTCTCGAAAAAGGCTCCAACGATTTTCTTTAAATTACGAATGTGAACTACATATATAAAGAACTACAACTTTTTTTTTTTGAAACATTTCTCCTGGTGGGGTTATGTTTTTCTCTAATGTGCTATCATAGTTGATAATACATTTCTACTATCCAAACAAAATTAATTAGAAATAAATAGATGGCCAAAATTCCGAGTTTCAAGAGAAGTAGTAAACCGGAAGCGCGCTTTTACTGAACATGGTTTTCAGTTTTCGACGAAATCCAACGAATTTCATCAAATTTGATAGACAAATTCTAAAATTTGTTAATTACAAGTTTTAAAAAATGGAGTAGGAGAAAGTTGTGTGAGTGTTTCATACCAGATTTTTTTTTTGTGTGTGTTTTGTGGAAGCTGTGCG
>JAAEAF010005037.1:0-74753 GCA_011037195.1 Triatoma infestans | reverse complement strand
ACTTCTAGTAAAGGAATTTCTTGAATTTTCTTGGTCTGATCAGATTTGTTTTGTTTTTATTTAAACCTGAAATTTATTAAAGAAAAGCTTTTATTTTTCCGACTCTATTATTACCGCCTGACTTTACAAATTATATGTATCATAAATTAAATTAATAAAATGTTTATTTTTTTTATCTGTACATCTTGAAAGTTTACATTTACAGAAAGTACTTACATATCAGATATACATGAAAATACGAATCATATTATAATATAATATTCAGTGATAAAAATCATGATATCCGATGCTTTACACATATGCAATATAAAAATTATATAATTATATTTATAAATATACTTATTGTTGTTGCAATAATTGCACTTATTGTAGACAAATTATTCGGGACAATAAATTATGCCTCTAGTGCGATTCTTTTTGGTTTTTCATTCAATTTTTCTTTGTATTTTTCCTTTTCCTCTGAAACTAGAAATAATTTACCATTAATAATAAAGCAGGAAACAAAATGATTTGTTGTTGGTTATATTAAGATTTTTTTTAAAATCTACCTGTTTCAGGCAGTTCAGGTTCTATAACTGGAACATCAGGTAATTTTTCACTGATTTCCTCTTCTTCAAGTTTAAGAAGTTCATTATATTCTTTCTCTATATCTTCTTCATCTTCTTCAGTCAGTTTTCCATTAAGCAGATCATTAATTTCCTTAAAAATAAATAAATCTATTAATCATAATAATCTTAGCTTTGAAAAATATTAAAATATATTATAAATTATATATTATAACATAAATATATTAAAAGTTATCTACTTTCTGCTTTTCAATTCCTTCTTTTGTTTCATCCATAATTCTTTCAATTTCATCTATATTCAATATTTCATTTAGGCTTTTCAATGCTTCACTTCCAGTTTTTAGACCAGCAACAACCTGAAATTTTCCAGATTACAGATTAAAAAAACAAATACGTTTGAATAAAACATTTGTATATAAGAGAGTAGTTGTTAAAATAATTAATTACTCCACACTTCTTCAAGTTAAATATAATATAACTAAAAACAATTATATTCATAAGAAGTTGAATTATTTACTAACTACATTTCACGACGAATACAAACCTTTACTTCAACTTGAGCAAATTCAAGATCCTGTATCATTTTCTCCAAGTTGTCAAGTTGACCATCAGTCTTTTCAAGAAGATTCTCTTGATATCGCTTTTTCTTAAGCAGAAGTTTAGCTCTCCTGTAATGAATTGAATTGCAGACAAATTTATTCCAAAATGAAAGACAGTTACATTTTAATACAATGTCAAATTTTCCTTATATTACAGAATCAATTCTTCAAAATAGATGATTAAATTTAATAAAAGGAAATATCTAAGAAAAACATGGTTAAGCAATTCCTTAAAAATAATAAAAATTAGTTTGGGATAATTTCTTTAACGATTTAATAAGTAGCAGAGCTGGACATGAATTATTGTAATAATCTTTTTTGAGGTAACTACATTAAAATAATTTATCCCATTGGATTATTTGAAATAAAGTAAACATTTAGAATAATTACATAACTATGTCATAATAGTATTTCAATTTTTTTTTTATAATAAATTCATGGCTCTGATGAATAGTAATGATCTGATTATGAAAACATAAATAAAGATTAATAACTCACTCCCTTTGACCACTCGAGAGCAATTTTTTTGCAAGTAATCTTTCATTTTCTAGTTTCTGCTCAACCTTAATTTGATACTGTTTTAACTTATCTCTTTGTTGCTTCACTTGCTGTAAGAATATGAATTGCTGTTTTATATCAAGCAATAATCGTCATAAGCAATTAGAAAGATAGTATACTGTGTTGTATGAGCACAACAACAAAGTTTTTTTTCCAATAAATTGTTCTCTCTTTAATTAAAATAAATATTTTATCATAAGAAACCAGTTGCAAATAAGTAAATAAGAAAAGCCAAAATTTCTCACCAATACTGCTTTATCATGTTCAGTAACTCTGCTTACTTTCTTCTTCCCAAATAAATTTCCCATATTAGAAATATTAAACTGTAGATACTATTAAATGTTTAAAACTTAAAATAATCACATTTTTCACTCAAGTACGTCAACTTGCATTATTTATATTCTGTATAACCGGTAAGGAAACCTCCCCTTGTTGCTCGTTATAATTTATTATTTCCAATCTTGAAGTATGCTTCAACCATTATTTTTTATTTTCTCTTTATTATCTTATAAAAAATTATCATTACGAAAATTATTAATTGTTAGAAAAATATGCGAGTCAACAAATTTGATTTATGTGTTATTTTCAGTAATTAACCCTTTTCAGTAATTAACCAGGAATGATAACACCGTTTTCTTTAATGCATCATTTTTGCAGTCATCATTTTATTGAAAATAAACAAAAAATCTTAAGTAAACATATTAATAACCTCACAAACACTGGAAACAATAAGTTGGCCTTCAGTCAGCTGCTAATTTGTTACAGACAGGTCGTCGTTGCGTTAATCTTATCATTAGTGTTGTAAAAATTATTGGAGTCTCTTTTGAAGACTAACGAAGTTTTTAAAGTGTTTAACAAACTTAGATAGTGTTTATTTGTATCCCAAAATGTTTTCTTACAAGCTGACATGCAGAATAGAAGTTTTAGTTAGTGTAGGCCAAATTTTGGTAGTAAAACAAGAGAGATTATCATGTAAATAGCAAGTCATTCTAAATAATATTACTGATTCTTTTTTCATAATGGACGAATTGAGGTATCTATCATAATTATTTATATTTACCTAATTCCCTAACTTTCAAATAATTTGATTCATTGGCATTTTTAAGTAAGCATATTGAATGTTACTATATTATATCTATATATTTTTTAATGTTTCTGTAGATTTTGTAAGGTAGATGTTCTGGTTTTCAGAATACATATTATAACATACAACGTTGCTACACGAAGTCCAGAAGGAAATATTTCTGAATTACTGGGCATAAATGAAAAGGAATCTAAGTTGTCTTTGCCTGATTTCTATTTGATTGGGTAATTCTAATAATAAACTTCTGATAGTTGAAAGAAATAGTTAAATCAATCGATTGGTATATAAATTGAGATATTTTTAATTCTTGACTTTGTTACATATGTTGTTAGACTTCAAGAGGTAAAATCTCAGCCTCAAAATTGTGTGCTGGATGCTATTTTCAGCGATCCTTGGACTAATGCAATTAGGTATGTTAAATTTTAATGAAACTAAGCCAAAACGGGTGCAATTTCCCTCTTTAATGTAGCCAACCTTAGTTCATAAAAAATAAATTTTTAAATCCTGTTTTTAATGTGTCTTATTCACTGATTAGATTACAGTGTTGATAGGTTAGCTATTCGACACTGGTGATATATGTGGCATTCACCTATTACAGTAAACTCCGAATTCTGCTTCTTGAATCAGATTTAATGAAGCTTGAAAATGTTGGTTTTTTCTTCCTAAAGATCCAAACTCTCCGCCAACAGTCTCCCACAAAGATGTAACCCTTATCATTGTTGTAATGCTTTGAGTGTTTCTTGGGCATTCTCCAAGAAATATCTTGTTTTTGGTTCTTTAGCAATAATGCTTGGACCTGAATTAACTTGTTAAGAACTGATAGATGAAGAAAACGTGACTTAGAAAAGGACAACCTACAGAATCATATGTTTATCTTATGATCTCGGTTAGCTTATCGAAGTGTCAAACTTTGGTTCTCTTAAAAATGTGTGTTTTGTGTGAGAGAAAAGAGGTAAGATAGAGTAGCATTAGTAAAAAATGAAATATAAGCCGAAAGTTCCCATTATATTACATTTGAATACCGCAGGGAGGTTCTACTCGATGGTTCAGGTCAGAATCGGTTTTATGTTTTCAATATTTATTGGTACTACTTTACTAACTGCTTTTTTTTTTATTTCTCTCGAAAATGACTCCAATTTCTTCAAAATTCATGTTAGATTATTTTCTTCCACTTTCATCAGTCATATCTGTAAAGATCCACATTAATAAAAATTGTACCGTTCTTCCTCCCTTCCATATTACGCAACTGTGTATAGTCCAGTAAATGTCTATTTCTTCAGACGTTATTTACCCCTATTAGGTGTCGTGGCAGAGATAGATCGCAAATACTTCTTTATTTATAAGTATATTCATATATTTATAAATCCAAGGCCTAGAATTAGCATTAGACTTCAAGAGGTAGCATGCCTCTGTCAGCTAGGCATGGTACTTGCTTCATCCCGCTGATATAAGGCATCCATGAATATTGCTAGTTGAAAGTAGAAAGTATAGCTGAATAAAATTCATGTTCTAAGAAAATTTGCCCATTAGAATTTAGACAAAAGATATGTAAATGTCAAACACAGATTTCTTAGTATTTTAATGCTAAGCCACCTTTTTAGTTGGGAAAGAATGTGAAATCTATGCATATATCTAAACGGCTATCTTTCGTTGACTTTTATGTACTAAAAAAAAAAAAAAAAATAATGTTACTTGAATAACCGGTTGAGTTTAGTGAATACTTTCACTAAAGTGTTTTCGTAAACACTTTATTCATTAAATTGTTTCGTAAACATTTCTTTGATTTGACATATTTGTATTATTATTTAATTTATCAAGTCATGGAAAATTGTGTTTAATACGTTTGAGATGATTCTGGTAAGAAAGTGAATGATAAAGAAATTTTGCCAAGTTTTTATTATTTTCATAAATTCCCATGAAAAATTGAAGGACCAACATTTTACTTTCACCTTCTGCTAAAAGATGAAGTATTTTTTATTAGTGTCAGATTATTGAAATTAAATTTTCATTGAAAATGTATTTCCTGCAGTTCTCTTTAAAATGACTGAATATCATTAAATTTGGAATATTTCCCTTACACATAAAGAACTTTCTGTTTTATTTGAAACTTATATTAGAGAAAATTTATTTTAAGTTTCTAATTGGAGGGTTGTAAGATTAGGCATAAATCAACAGTGCCATTTATTGGGAGATTCACTTGCTATAAGGACTGTAGGTTTGGTTTAAAATCTCCATATTCAAAGAATGTTTATTAATTGGAAGTTGATAATGGAAAATTGCAATTGCGGAATGCGAACGTTTTACTCCTAGATTTAGCAAATTGTTTCATGTCATAAATATAGCTTCAGAATGTCCAGAAAGTGAGTGAGTATTTCTCACTAAATCTTTGTTAATTATATTAATATAGGTTTACTGTTTCCAGAAATGTGCTAGTAAAATACGGATATGTTAAAGCGAAAACAGTTCGTTTGGTTGGTATTATATTGTCTATGTTTTGTCTTCGAAAACATATCATTCATTTACGTGATATGCAGAATATTTGCACTCGCACCGGCTTGATGGGTTTATGGGTAAGATTTATATTAAATTATAACCTAATGTTTATTGTGTAGCACAGTAAGATTGTATGACTGAATTTTTATTTAAAATTAAGCTAATTATTTATTCGAAATTCTTGAAGGGAAACAAAGGTGGTGTCAGTCAGCGTCTTCAAATTTATGGATGTTCAATATGTTTTATCAACTGTCATTTAGCTGCTCATGATCATCTACAACAAGAACGTATCGCTGATTATAACCAAATATTACATCATCAAAAATTTAAAAGCACCGAAGCAACTAGTATTTTATTTCATGAGTAAGTTTTATTACCCCATTGGGAAATTGTATACACTATTTCATTGTTTGATCTTAACTTTTACAAATTTCAGTTATGTGTTTTGGTTTGGTGATGTAAATTTTCGTTTAGAAAATGAAAATAATTTGAGCGCCGATACAATAATACAGCATATTAATGATAATAATTTTTTATCGTTATTGAAATACGATCAGTTGAAATCAGCCATGGTTACTGGTGAAGCTTTTAGTGAACTTGTTGAACCAGATATAACTTTTCCACCAACATATAAATATATGTTTCATTCTAATGAATATGATATCAAGTAAGTTTTGAAATAAATTTTTTGTTAGGATTACATGTTTAGTTTAATTAATATAAGATAAATAATGTTTTTTAATAATTTCTAGCCGAAGGCCTGGCTGGACTGATAGAATTTTATATAAAGTGAATGCAAATGTTTATGAAAATGTAACATTGGATAGTACTCCACATGTATATAAAGCAATCGATAATTTTACATGTAGTGACCACAGACCTGTTATGGCTATTTTTACTATTAAGGTAATTAAATTATGTCTGTTGATGATTACGTTAAATTGCTTTTACAGGATTAAATAGTTCAGTATATGAATCAGTTTATATCAGCATATATATTTTTTACAGCTTTGCATTTAAAAATAATAGATTTCATTCAAATAATGATAGTATTAAAATTCTTATAGGTTTTTAGCAATTATGCAGAAAGAGTAGTAAAATTTCTACCAATCCAAAGTTGGTATACTAATCAAGAAAATACAGCTACATGTATGATGGGAGCAGATGTTGATCCTAAAATTTGGGATTGGGTTGGGGTATTTAAGGTAAAATAATAATTACTTTAATTCTTATTTTAATATGTTTGGGTAAAAAACAAAATATGATTAAAAAAATTTCTTTTAGATATAGTTTGTATCTCCTTTTTCTTGCTTAAAACTCTTTCAATGCTAAAACGTCGATTTTGAACATAAAGCGTAGATTCTTTGAGTTTTCATTTAGGTTCTGAGAGTTCATATTTTTGAAATTTTACTTTGCGAAACGATGGATACTTATGTAACACCATGTTGTGAGTATATTGTCCCAACACAACATATATTTACTTTAAATAATCTTGTAGTTAATAACTATGGACATAGTTCTTATAATGAAGCAAAGCTAATATTAAAATGGAAGTATCAGAGGGACAATGCCTTAAGTTGGCGCATATATAAGTGAAATGGGAAAGTCAGCATGCCACAATTCCCATTCATATGTTTCTGGTATTCATATTAACTAACTGCCGTCCCCCTTCTTCTCACGACACTAGGTCAAAACGGTTATTTCTTTCATGACGTGTATTCAAGTCGAGTATTCATCTAAGGTGGTTCCATGTGAAAAACATTTCAGAAATATGTGTTATCTGTATCATTATAAGCATTTTTTTTCTTTACTGCTTGAAAAGATATTATACGTTTCATGTCACATTTTCAAATTTGATTTTTTACCGATAACACATTTTTGATGTAAGAAAATAATGTTTTATCCTCTCTCTAATGGTGGGTGTTGAGTGTGTGTATTGGTTGGTTGGATGGGGATTCAAATAAAATCACTGAAAGTCAAAAATCGTTGGGTATACATAACAAGGGAGCAAAATTCGCTTACTGTTTAGTCCCTCCATGTATATTTAGGACAATTCACCAATAAAAGGACAGCGTGATATGTGAAAATTTTTTAACTGAAGTGGAAAAATGCAGTAAAGGAAGGTCTCCGAGTGTGACGACCAGAATTTTTTTTGTTTCGTTTGAAATAAACTTGCATGCTTTCAATATCTTGAAAACCCACTCTGACTATAAAGATATTTTTGTCTTAGAAGCATGAAATATTCATGCTAATATTTTTTTGTATACATTTATTGGACACATTTATACAGTCTTTTTTTATACAGAAATAGCCTAAATAAAACACGAAAAAAATTATTATAGGGAATATTTTCATAATAAAAATATAATTTTTTTTTTTTTTCAGGAAAATTTCACCAGCTTAGATGAATATCAAGGTTTCATCTACTTAGCTAATAATAGTACTGATGCAGCTTCTGAAGCACTTCCAAATAATATTAGATCTGGAGATAAAATTGAGCTTAGATTTTATGAAAATATAATCAGAACACCTGGAAAATATAGATTATTATATTTTAGCCAAGATTCTGGTAGTGTTTTAGGTATGAGTGGACCATTTCATTTACAAAATAGATTTGAAGATAATAATGTACAGAGAGCACATTTGGATTGGTGACAAATGCCTCACACCCTTGGTAAATAGTAGAAAAAATTTAATAATTTTTTTTAAATATAAATCCAAGGGTGTGTAAATTACTTTTTATTAATACATCACGATTAAATAATTATCATAATAATAATTCATATAGAAAAAAAAAGGACAAATCTTAAACGAATTACAAATTTTATATTTTAGTTGAGATTAGTTACTTTATGTGCATAATTTTGTTATTCTATGTATCTTGCATTCTACATTCCTTTTATGTAGGTTTATTGTTTAGTTTTTCGTTATGTATGGCAGTGGTGTAACTTCACATTATCTAGATCCCGGGGATTCCTTTTTTTATAAGTAGGTAACATGTAGGAAATAAAGTACTACCTATTTTTCCAAGCGGGCTTTACATCCAATTACAGACATATATCCTAGAGAGGGAGCTGATTAGCAAACATGCTCAAATATATGTTTTGTTGATATATTTTCTAAACACAAGGTCGGATCAAGAATCGAACCCAGTTTCGAGTTCGAAACCATTGAACGCCATCATGCTTTGCTAAAAAAATGCTGTCTCTTTGTTTCATGCTCGAAAGTATTGATAATTTTGTATAGGATTCGATATTTTAATTTATATTTCATTTATTTTTGGAGAAAAATAGAGAAAAAATAGCTTTTGTTTCTTGTCCAAAAAATACCTTGTAGAAAAACGAAAAATATCTCGTTTGCTGTTGGATTTACAATGAAATGTTACAATACAAAGTCGATTTAAAATGCAGTTTGCCATATATTATTTCTCTATAAAATTTTAAGACTAAGTATTCATTTTCATCTTTTACTTGGAAATTGGGGAAGAACTTTATTTACCATTTTCCTTGTTTACATATATTTATAATAACTTCGTTGATCAAGCAAATATATACTCGTAACATTAATGAAAATATTAATTTTTTAAGATTAACATTTTTTTTAATAGTAAAATATATCTGTGTTCACAATTGTAAACCCGGCTTATTAATAAATTTGTATTTCCATTTTGAATTATAGTGCGATAATTGAGTTTTCTAACATTTTCAGATCTTTCTAAAGTCATTTATACATTCTAGTATTTCGAAATATTAAGTTTTGTTTGTCTGTTCAGTTCGACGTTTTCAACATTTTATAAACTACGATTAGTGGCACATAGTATTTGGATTTGAGATGCTGATGGAAGGAGGGTGTTCGCATTACTAATATGGGCTTTTTTTTCCGTAAGTGTGGATTTCTTTTGGAAAGACAGGACTTGTAGGGAAGTTTCTTTATATCTAGTATATCTCTTTAATATGTGCCATTTTCCATTAAGTACGAGACCTGGGGGAGAAGGTGTTGTGAACATATATAGTGGTGTGGAGTGAACATATATAGTGTAAATAATAATTGTTTTTATAGGAAGGGAATAATCAAAGCAGATTAAATCTTTAAATGAATATACATTTATTTACCCTACGATCAATGGTAAAAATTATTACGAGTCATAATTACAGTAACAGTTATCAACGGTAAACATACTATTACTCGTATATTCAATTCTTATTTTAAAAAACAAAACTTTTAATATGTCAAAAGGCAAAGTGTGGGAGCATAGTCAGCAGCTGATATAGCTGATTAAATAAATTGAAAACTGCTGTTTAATTTAAACGGTATAAACATTGAAAACAAATCTGAAGTGAAATACATAAATGTGTCTTAAACTCCAGTGCTAACAACAAATTGTCTTCAGTTCTAACTAACAAAGTTGTAATTTAATCCTTTGATACTCTTAATATGATAGCTCTAACCAAACACCCTGAAATCAATTTTTGACAAACTATCCTACCCATACAATTGTAGTAGAAAATTTTATTATATGTTAAATTTAAATAAAATCATTGAAAAAATACAATAAAAAATCAATATAGTTATACTTCAATTGACGATTTTGACCGAATGCTACATGTCAGTTCTTCTGCTCCTATCTGTAAGGAATAAAAAGTTCCGAGATTATTATGTCATTGTTCGAGTGTGTTGTTGTTTTACAGACACACATAATAGACTATTCACTAAAACCATTTGTTTTCCTACCCAGGGATCTCAAAACATGTTCCCTGTAAAAACTCGAATCTCTATTTTAGCTCATAGTATAGCAGCGATTAGCACATGTGTGTGATAATCTAATGTCAACAAATTTCTTTTTTATATATTGATGGACATTTCATTAAACAAATAATAGTAATAATGTAATAAAAAAATGTATTTCTGTAAATGTTATTTAGTGTTATCAATTATTTTATTATATTTTATTATCTCAACAAAATCTAATAATCTTATCTTTTATTTTGTTTTTCAAGTTAATGTTTACTTTCTCTAGATTATCTTCATGAGTAAAAGTAATAGTAATGCCTATTTTTTTCAGGCGGGCTTAAGGTCCAACTAACTATCAAATTAGGTGTCGTAGCCGGGGGCGGAAGCACTTACTTTACCATTAACATTTTTTAAACGAATATAAAATTTATCAGTTATACGGCGGACTCGAATTGGAGACCTCACAGTTACAAGTCTATGCTCAGAACCACTAAACCAACACCTGTCCCTTTCTTCATGAGTATATACATAAATATACATTTGTGTCAGCAGAATCCTTTTTTTTTTTTAATTTGATCCGGTGGTCTTGTTTGGATGTGTATCTTTACCATCGGCGTGACTCATATATCAAAACCCACATAAGTCAAAAATTAATATTCCGTTTGAGATCACAAGAAAGAAAATCCGACACCAAGAAATTATCTATTAAAATTCCAGTTTATAATGCATGAATTGTTGTACTGAAAATTTTTTTTTGTAAAAATCTCATTTCTCAAATAGCAGATGCTATTATTTCATTTTTATTAATTAATATAGAGGCTTTCGTTTAAATTTACATTTCCAATTTTGTTATTCGAAAAATTCGCTTATCAACTTAATTTTGTTTGATTAGAACATATTGAAATCAGTTCAATATTATTCTATGATCATGGGAAGCAGTAAAGAAGAGGTTATATAGTTTCTTAAAGACTGATTCTGAAAATAAAGAAATTGAAATAAAGCTTCAATGATGTGCCTAAATTGCAGGATTGGTATTAAACATTCCCTTCCTATAACAAGAGGCTCTGTTATCGCTATTTCAGTTGAATAGCTCTTATCCTCATATTATAATCATTCATTGATTTGTTAATTGTTGCCTGTGTATCCGTCCTTATCTAATAGACTGCTAATTGTGTTACTATTTATTTATTTAATTATTTATTTTTATTTATTTATGATTATTGGAAAAAAGATCTGTCTTTCTGTCAAGTCAGCCCACCGGTAGTAAGCTCCATTAGCACTTGCTGTTTTGTATTGTTTTTGTTTAATTTTTTTCATAACTTTTTTAATATTATTATAATGAAATTAAAACTGCTATCGATTCTTATAACTAGCGGCCTTCAATCAAATTGCATGTGGGCCGAATGCACAATCGGAAAACAGCTGATGGGCCCGAATTTTTTTTTAATAACATGATAGTGAATATATATATTATATATATATTCCGGCATACAATAATATAGACAAAGCTCCGATCTATTTATTCTATTTCTTTTTCCTTTTGTAGCAGTTGCTCATATAAGCTCAATTTATATCTCTAATACCGTAAGCACCATATTTATGACAAATACATAATTGAAATGTATTCGTGGGACCGCCACTTTTTGTGACATTGTTCTAAACTACAAACTTTTTTAATATATAAAAAAAGGACAATCATGAAATAAATAAACTGGGGGGAGGGGAGGGGGGTTAGAACCTAGTGAGAGAAAACTAAAGATGAAAAACAAACAGACTATTATATATATATTCTTTCATAAGGCCGTTTCGTCTCACTTTCACCTACTTAAAACATTCTTGTAAGACATTTTGGCTTCCTATGTGCCATTTGGCTTCCTTTACTCACCGAAGTTACGCCATTGATGTATTTCTTATTTTTGTTATTATTTATTTATTTTTTTTTATATAGTTTGGAGGTTGGGAATATATTTTTGTTAAATTTTTTAGACATATATTTTTGTTACCATATAAATGTTATTTTTGGTTCTTATTTGGTTTTATGGGCCCTTTTAATTTGTATTTAATATGAAATGCTGATTTATTTTATCAATATAACAAAAACAAATGAAAAGTACCTTGTTTTAAGAAAAACAAAAAATGAATACGTATGAAAAGAAAATAATGTACAAATTTTCTCAATAATAATGAATATAGTGGTATATTGTGTGGATTGCGATTTTTTTAACCAGATTATCGGCTTATATTTCCAATATTTAATAAACTGTTATTCCTTCAGATATATATATATATATAATTGCGTAAACTATGAATGCTTTGCTGCGCCTCTATTTATATTGAATAATTTAACATAAAAATGTATTTCTTTCTATAAAAAATTCTATCGAAATTATTTTTCAACTTGACTGAACTTTTTAAGACTTGTTAATGAAAAAAACTAATAATTATATACTATGGCATTCCATTTTTTTTTTTTTTATCCCAGTGCTAGTGAGATATTGAGATTATCGTTGAATATGTGAAAAAAATTGAAAAATTTTTATTGTACAATAATACCCTAAGTGCCTGTAAGAGTGAAAAAAAATTATATATATATAATATGAATACAGTATTAAATGTGCACCTCCCGAATGTACTTATAATTTTTATTGTTTATTTTTAATCATGTACTCAGTTTTATAAATTGAAAAAAAAAAAATAAAGTGTTACTTTTCAATGTGTTCATTATTTCATTATTGTATGATTTATTTGAAATAGAACTTATAACTTAATTATTTTACCTGCTAGTATGTTAATGTTGAAATATCAGTGTTCTTATCCTCAAAACTGTATATAACATTTCTTAAAATTAGTTTTCATCAACAGAAATGAATATTTCTACAGTATTTTCTGAAATTACTAGGGTAATAAATGCGACAGGTTATAGACCGAGTAACAGACAGAACTTTCATAATGTACTGTCTCTAAACTTCAAAGAAATTCAAAGCAAACATGTGCCTATATCGCACGATTGTACTACTTGCTTCGGGTAACTGGGGAAGGTGATTTTTTTTAATGATAAAGTAATTAGTAGGATATCTTAAGTTCCAAAACTATATGTTTCATAAAAACTAAGTAAACAAGAGAAAGTATGTAGCAATTTTTAGGGGTTTTCTGAATAAAACTTTGAATTAAAAAACCAGCAATGTTAGTGGTGGGGGGGGCGTAGACTCACTTTTAGTTCTTCAAAGCGACTTGAAGTTTTATAAATTAAAGAATTTTTTGCATCTTGGTAATTTATTAGGTTTTAATTTATTAGAGTGAATAGAAAGGTCCAAGGTATGATTCTTGGGTACAAACGCATTAGATTAATATAATGCATAAATAAGTTTATTGTGTAAATCAGGTAGTTATTATTGCCTCAATCCATGACACTAGATCGTAGTTGGATAGTAAAACATGCCTGGAAAAAATAATACCCTGCTACCGATTTCGAACTTTCAGCCAATTATTTATTTTCTCTTAAATCTCGCTACAATAAATTCCTCAAAATCATTATTTTTACACCTTCACCTTCTAGCAGCACACCTGTGCTCAACTACACTTCCCTCCAACCATCGAAAGCGGCTGAGGCGTGTTGGCCTTACGATCCAACTGATCGACTAATGGTGATCACTGAATGTCACCATTCAAGTTATTCACGTAATTTGTTTATTTCTTTTTGTGCCCGTAAGCAAAGTTGTAAATATTCAATAAAACAGCAAAAAAAATCCAGTACTGTTCCTCAGAGAAATAATTGTGATCTTATCAAATTTTCGATATCGAATATAAAAACATACGTACCGGAAATATACGTTTTTCTGACGAGTGCCCTGAGTTGAAACAGGGATTTTTAGAAAACTGGTGTATATATCAACAGCGACCTCTTAAAAAATTCAGCGAATTCCTTAAACAGATTCGTGCAAGATGGAGCTACATTAACAAATATGTATTGCAAGCGTTGGATGCACCGAACCTCATTGAGTTCAACTTCAAAATTGTGGAACAACATAGCTCTAAATTGCTCTTTGTAAATAGATCTTTAGAATCAAAATAAATGATGTAAAACAATTACTAGATAAGAGACCTACAAAAATAACTAGAACAGAAGTTCAGTTTTCTTATACCTTAAAACTTTCTCAGCACCTCCATTTTTCAAATCAGTCAGAAACCTCAAAAACTTTTCAGGAACCACTTTGTTTATATTATGAAGTAAATATTTAATTACATATTTAAATAATAATAATATTGATTATCTTTTGAATTGGATGTTTTTTATTCAAACGTTTTCGAGGAAAACAAATTTATAATAAAAGTCTAGTGGATGAGATCCCAGTTTTTCTCCTATTGGTAATTACGGCGTAGAGAAGAAGAAGAAAAAAAAAATTTTGAACGAAATGGCATATTGTCAGGGTACTAATTCTGTATCGTATTTCAAAGAATGAACATCCATATTTTTATGCAGAAAAATAAAGCATATAATTTTTTGAATTAATATATATAAAATTTATTTTCCATTTTTCTAAAGTTAATATACTTTCTTTTTTATAGCTTTAATATCACTGAATTAATAATTATATTGGCCTAGAAGTCCATGTTATAGCCAGTAAGCACGATACGAAAAGTTTACTCTACTTACCACTAGTAGCACTGTGCCTCAGTTTTATGTATTTAGTCCAGTAGACAGATCTGTAGAAGGAAGGAGTTTCAGTGACAAGCATTCAGGTAATTCCCTATCAAACTAACTGATGGTGAATCAACAAATTCGCTGTAAGCCTTACAGTTAGTATTGCCTATAACTATATTTTTAATAGAGGACATTTGCTTGAGATTAATTCAATAATTTTAAAATATTGAGTACATTTATGAAATTGTTTAGGTGGTAGATACCAAAGTTAATCAATATAACACACACTAGCGCTCCACTCATATTTACTCTAGAGAAATATTTTTAGTTTCATTCAAGATTTTTATACACATTATAAAGTTTAGAGACTATTTCAGTAAAAATGAAACAATTATTTTCAATAAAATTTTAAAAATTTATCTCATTATTAAATAAAATATAACACAATATGGCATTTTGTTCCATATGTTTTCCATACTATTTACCATTACTTTTAAACTATAGTTTTTTTTTCAAATTTGTAACTTAAAGTAGTCAAAAATAAAGACTTTAAGAAAAATAGATTTCACACTGAATTATTTCACCCTAGGAAAGGATTTGTACAGATTTGTTTTAGATTTATTGCTGCACAGATTCTAATGATGAATTATCTAATTTTAAGCAGTAGACTCTTTCGTTTGATTTGTTTTAATAATTTTAGATTTATATAATGGTAAAATATATAATACATTGTTTCTTTAGCATTCATTATATTATTGGAATTATAACAGAAATATGTTCAGAATGGGATTTTGATTTTCAAATAAGTAATACGTCTTTTCGCAAATATTTCCAGATCTATTGATATATATATATATACTATTATCTCTCTTTCTATATATATATTTCTTTCGAAGTGTTATCAGTTTGATATATATGTATATCATACTTACTTACTTAACCGGCGTCTCCCTTCATTTGGGGTGTCATCAGGTCTCTTCCTATATGTATTTCATACTTAAATAAATCTCGTAAGAACCTAATTTTCTTTGAATTTCAAATGTTTAGATTCCTTGTTGACTTGTTTAAGTCGTGTTTATAGAGGTACGTCTATAAGTGTTGAAAAACTGTTTTAAGTCTAGTTAAAGACAGGCTTAGACTGCTAAGCCAAATAAAAAATAATAGTTCCAAGTATGACTTATATGGTTCATTACATACATATAGTTAACAAAACAAGCACACACCACATATAAACACACAGACACATACGCGCGCACATAAACACACTTTTACACCAGTCACTTTTTCGGACACAGAAGATCTCAAAACCAGTATAACTCAATTTCTAAAAATTTGGCATAGTGAGAGTAGTTCCTTTTGCAACACTAAGAAAAAGTAATTATATTAAATATTTTAACGCAGTAAAAATTCAAAAGCATTCACCAATAATCTAAAAACAAATATTGAACTATACGTAAATATTTAAAGTTAAAATTTATAAAATGATGAAGTTATAATTGTTGAGATTGTTAAACATTAATTCCTAAAATCTATAATTCTTATAATTGTATGCGTAAAAATCCTGTAACATGGTAATGAGCGCTTCATATTAATTGAAGTTAAAATTATATTTTATGCGAGTATTCCAAAAAATCTAGAAATTTACACTTTTCAAAAGTTCAAAGGTTTTAGTTCAAAAATATTTTTCAGTTTTCTGCTACTTTTTCTAAAACGGCTTCAACGATGTTCTTTAAACTAGGAATGTGAACATCATATATATAACTTTTACTTGAAACATTTCTCCAGATGAAGTATTTAAAGGGGCTTTTGTGGAGGGTTAGGCTTATTTTTTCCTCTAAAGTGCTATTATAGTTGATTCTACCATCTAAACAGAATTAATTAGGTAATAGGTTGCCTAAATTCCTAGTTTCAAGAAAATTAGTAAACCGGAAGTTCATTTTCAATGAACAGTTTTTTCAGTTTTTGCAATTTTCACCATCAAAACACCAGCGAATTTCATTAAATTTGATATACAAACTATAAAATTTGTCAGTTACAATTTTGTAAACTGCAGTAAGAGAAAGTTGTGTGAGTGTTTCACACCAGATTTTTTTTTTTAACTATGTTTGATAACATATCTGGAATTTTATTCGTAGTAGCATGCATATTTTTGATGTTCCTAACCGATTTTGGATTTTCATTTATCGTCAGAGTAAAGATATCAAGTCTGTGTTATCACACTCTCTGACAAACATATCCTGAAGATAAGCGAATGCCCGAAACCGGTCGATGACCACAAAATGAAGCACGCTATCACGGAAAATGTCTCTGATAAAGTTATCAAGTTCGTGTAGAGAGTTGACTTAGTATTGAAAATCCGAAACCGGTCAGGAACAACGGATAAAATCCCATGTTATTCAGCATTGCGGGCCCATCCACATATTTGATAACATATATTTAGGGGAACAACTATTTTCAAATGTAAAAATCAAACTAAGAAGATCAAGATTAACAGAGCTTGTGCAACCCATTTTTTAAATAATTACAGCTCAGCAAATTCAACCAAATTTGAAAAACTTTGCCAAATTAAAAAAAAAAATTATATAATTTATTAAACAACATATTAAAATTATATCATTTATTTAAACAAAATAAATTTGAAAAAACAACTTATGTTCTTCATACATTTGTATTGCGATAATAATTGGTTGTATTTTGTTCATATGTATAATTGCAATGTGATAATAAAAAATCTTCCTCTTTAATTCGAGTTGGAGATGGGGGGGGATTCGCCCGGCAGTCTGAAGTATAACTTTATTTAGCTCTTGGTGGTAAACGAGTTTGATAATGCTTTAGATAATGGATATGTCGTAAAAATACAAATTAATCACTTGCTAAGAACTCAAGTTTTAAGAATCGCAAGAAGCAACTTTTTGCCGAAACATCTGCGATCCGAAAAGCAGAACAACAAGCTCTTCTTCCCAATCAGCAGTCACATATGAATGAGCAATAATAGCTGCTCCGTCGGTAAACAATGATGAGATTACTTAACCTACTTAAACTTTAATCGCAATTTTATCTGGAAGCGGTATACACATAAATATCCCTTATTGTGTCAAATATAACTGAATAATTGGAGACACAACAATACTAGAAATACTCGGATTGGCTGGAAAAAACGTGGGTAATCTAGCCAGCACTCATAATTATTCGCCATAAAGCTGTTGGCGATTTCCAAGAAAGCTTTCAAGTTTTGTTCATCAAGTATTTTAAATTCGGGAATCTCTCTCGAATTTACAGAGACATAATGATTCGCATAATCAGTCAGGCATATAATTTCAAGTCATATTTAAAGCAATACTTACATTTAATTAGCAATACGCCCTAAATTTAAAGAAACAATTATTAAACAGACTACATTCTGAACGTGGACGATTTAGCCAACTTTCAAAGTGGGTAATGTAAGCATTAAAAGTCAAAATATGAAGTAAGATTTAAAAAAAAGCATCCGAGCATATTAGAGTTATCTATAATATTAAGTGTATAATAAAAAATTGGTTTAAAGATCAGGTATAATATTATTATTAATCAATCTCTGTGTTCCATGGATAATTTTTTGTTCTCTTATATTAATTATTAGTTAATATATAATTATTAATTAATAATTATCATTATTAATTATGTTAATTATTAAACTAAATCTTATATTAAACTAAAAAGATCTTAGTAGAAATATTAAGTGATAGGGAACGACAATTTTAATTGTGGGTTCTTAGGACATAGGAGCCACCTATTTGTGAATACATTGTGGAGAACCAATAAACTCCTTTATCAAGCCCTAACAAAATTTTAAAAAAGGGCTTGGAGCTAAGCCAACGTCACAGATCCCGAAATCAAATTTTCCGAAAATAATAAAAGTGAAGGTTTATAATTATAATTTTGTGCAGTTAGTATTCCATGTTAAATGGCACTTTCAAGAAATTCACTAAAATAAAATACAAAAATACAATCACTGACGTGCACTTTTGGTTGTCAGAATTCGGTCAAATTTTGACCGAAATATTCTGGCGATGAAGTCAAAATTTGACCGAAACGTGGCTCCCGTGCTACTACCTAAATAGAATATCCTTTGAGTTTTGTATATTTCGTATACATTCATACTAAAAACACTTACAGATCGCTAAATTCATTTTTTTCAATACTCAGTTGTTTTGAAAATCGAAAATTTGATACGATTACTATATTTTCTTTTACTAAGATGTTATGCAAAAAAAAAAAAAACAGCTTTATTTAAAAGTAAATATAAAAACGCTTACTTGAATATTATTCTTCAAATATAAACTTTTTATAACTCCATTTTCACTCACCTTTCCGCAGACATTTCAGTTTGGATGACGCCAGCACTCCTTTGATTTTGAGGCGAAGAACTCCTCGCTTCCTAATTGCACTCTTCATCAGTTTGAAAAAATTATTTTGTAGACCGGAAAAGACTATATCGGTTAATTAAAAAGGGGAACTTTATTCGTAAAAAAGTTATGCTTTGCGTTTGATTGAACTTTGAAGGTGTTTTGCCTGACGGCAGGGCTGTTGTGAACTTTATATTCTTTATATGAATAGTTTTTGAAGCGTTTGGGCACATAATTAAATAAGGGATTAACCAAAGTAAACATTGATATATGTTTTTGGTGTTCGTTACGACCGTGTATTCAGTGTTGTAAATTGGATGCTGAGGTTCGGTCATACAAAAGAACTCTTTTTAAATTTCTACCGACGTTTCGGCAAATTTATTGCCTTCTTCAGGGTCTGTACAAAGGTTTTAATACAAATCAGAGAAAATACAAACAACATAAAATATGAACTTAAAATAAATATTTTTAAAATAAACTATATAAATAAACTAAATAAAAAGTATGAAAAGGAATTTTCATCTTTTAGAGAATAAAACTAATATCCCTCTTCAAAAATTCATATCTCTGTTATCCCATTGCTGTAAATAAGGATATTTTCAATACAATGAACACTTTTACCAACAAATCTTTGGTACAGCCATGGGAAGTAGCCTAGGACCTATTCTTACGGATATCATCATGTCTGAATTAATTCAAAATCCTATTAAAAAAATACCCCGTTACAATTCCTTTTTTCTTCAAATATGTTGATGACTGTTTAACCGCTTGACTGTTTAAAGAACATATCCATACCATTCTGAATACTTTTAATACATACCATCCCCGTTTACAATTTACTCACGAAGTAGAAATTGATAATGAAATTAATTTTTTAGATATGACGATTATCCGTGAAGAAAATGGTTCTCTTATTAGCAATTGGTTAATGAAATTCATACCTTCTGACAGATTCTTCCATTTCCTTTCCAATCATCCATATAATCAGAAAATCAACTTTGTTAAATCCTTTACTAAACGTGTACTTCATCTTAGCCATCCCCGTTTCCATGATGAGAACAAGTTAAAATTATCTAAGATATTTAAAAATAATGGCTATCCTCTCCATATGATAGAAAAAATATTAGATCAACGATCCACAGATAATATGATCAACCTGACTCCCTCTACGCCATCACAGCAACTTCCAGTATCCTATATCTCTATCCATACATAGAAGATCTATCAGAAAAAATAGCTAAAATCTTCAAGAAATGTAACCTTTCCATTGCTCACAAAAACTCCAATCCTCTAAAAAAACTCTTTTCTAAACTAAAAGACCCTCACCCACAACTTTATTATCAGATATAATTTATAAAATAAATTGTTTACAATGCCCAGCTACACACATAGGACAAACATCTTAATATTTAAAAAATAGACTGTGCCAACATAAATACGACGTAAAACTAAAAAACCGATTGGCATGACTACAGCATTAACGAAACATTGCATACAATACAAACATGAATTTGAAATGGAAAAACTAATTCTCTCCATCAACAATAATAATAAAAAAAGAAATATATTGGAAATGATTCATATTAAAAAAGATAAATTATCTATCAATTTTAGAACAGACGCCAAAAACCTGTCCCTTAGTTATAACCATCTCCTGAATTTCCAAAACAACATACAGACTAAGACACGGTTTTCCCATCCGCTCTCCTACCCCTCTGTAACACTTGATGATGGATGTCACAGGTTAAACTAGAGTTTGTAATTAATTCTAACTGAAAATTTTTGTAAGTACATTTCCTAAGTTATTTCCGTACTTTACTCTTATATATGCCTCATATTGTCGAAGTTTCAGTAGTTGTGATTTAGTTTAATATTGATCTGTTCTACAATAGTTTAAAATAAATTTAAATGTGCTATATATATATATCATACTTTTTATTTAGCGTATTTATATAGTTTATTTAAAAAAAAAATTATTTTAAGTTCATATTTTATATTTCTATTTTTTTCTGATTTGTATTAAAACCTTTGTACAGACCCTGAAGAAGGCAATAAATTTGCCGAAACGTCGGTAGAAATTTAAAAAGAGTTCTTTTGTGTTTCTGAACCTCAACATCCAGTTTACAACATTGATATAAACCATATAAACCTAACCCCAACAGATAGGATTTATTATTTGACTTCAAAAATCAGCCATGCTTTCATGCACAAAGTCTTTTGTTACTAGCTAATACTTAGTAAGAGAAGTAAAGAGGCACCTCTTGATTTATTTAAGACAGTCGAATATTACAAAATTCTATTCCTTCAGTTTCTCAGTTTCTTGAACAGTTATTAATAACAATTACACAACTTATGCAACAGTTAACTTACAATAACAATAAATTGTTGTTATATTTGTTGATTCACTTAAAGGGCCTCTTACATCTGAATTACATGGAAAATTCCCTGTATTAAAGAATTTACAATCAGGAAAATTCTAATCTTTGATAATATATCTTAAAATGAATTCTATTACGTAATGAAAAGGTAAATTCATTACTTTCAGCTTGAGGCAACACTAAACTTATACAATCAATAATAACAGTTCCTAATGTTATTAACTTGAATAGTTATCCTTCAATTTAATTAAGACTATGATTGACAAAATGATATACATTATTCTCACAGTTTCACTATTTTAGAATAGTTTATTTCTTTCTTATTTAAAATATATAATCTAAACATTATTAAATACAAATGTATCATTTTTATTTCTTTAATCTCAATCAGTCATCTAGGTTCACTCTGTTTGAGCGTGTTCAGAACTACTTATAAAAAAAAAAAAAAATCGATATATTGAATGTAAAAATATTGCTTCTCTCAATTTAACCATTTATTTATTTTTTAAATATAAATTTCCATTTTCACTTTCTCTTATTGTTAGAAGTAATGCGATCATGTCATATTTTTTAAATTGAGTTTTCTCATATATGTTTTGACAGAAACGTCTATGTTGTCACATATACGTCTGATTCAGAAAAATGGTCTGTTTATATGTATGTGTGTGCATATTTGAATGCACGAAGGAAGCACATTTCAAAAACGAACAATCGCAGTAAGTTCAAATTTGACATTCCCTTTTACATAGATCCCGAAAGCAATTTACCTGTCAAAATTACTCAATCGGAAAAATGAATTTTTATAAGTTTTTTACGGTTTTCTCCAATGATTTTCTTTAAATTATGTCTGCTTATTACAAATATGTAGATGGAACACTTTTTATTTTAAGTATTTTTCTTGGAAGATTGATTTTCGAGATGTTTTGGGGAGAGGGGTGACATTAGGCTTCCCTGTAAAGTGCCACTTCAGGATATTGCATGGCTCTTCCAATGTATAATGTTATTGAAAATAAAATATTGCTGAAATTCCGAGTTTGAAGGAAATCCATTATAGCATTTTGTAGCTTTAGTTTTCCTTTTCCTCGACAGTTTAGTCAAATTTGGTATATTAACTAATCATACAAAGCACGCAGAGTGATTGGAAGAATGGACCGCCAAGCGAGGTATATTGTATAGTGGCTTCGATTACCGGTCTTTGCCGTGGATTTTTATGAGTAAACATAGTAAGTATTGGACATATGGATGGGGTTCGCAATGCTGGATAACATCTGGGATTTTATCGATCGTAGTATTCTCATTTTTGTTGTACCTAAGAGGTTTCAATTTTTATCCAGCGTCAGAGTAAGGCTGTCAAATTCGTGTAGAGAATTGATTTCAACTTTGTCATGCACCAACACTTGTAGTTTGTATGCGGGAGGTTATAAAGTTATATTAGTGTGTGTGTATGTTTAAATTTATAATCATTCAATTATTGTTATTAAATACATATACACATACTAACATAACTTTTACATATTAATGGATTTAGTCCATTAATTCAGCAGATAGCAAGTGATTTAAGCCATCCCCTTGCTTAACGCCTTTTTCTAATTTAAATGGACCCGATGTTTCCCCGTTATGTATAATTATTGCTCTCGTTATGGTAAACAGTTTTGATGGTCTCTATTAAATAAGTAGGGACTCTCTTTGTTCCCAGACCATTACATATCTCCTGTTCTAGGAACCGAATCGAAAGCCGCTTTCAAGTCTAGAAATGCCAGGTATATACTCTTCTTTTTATCTCAGGCTTTTTCCAAGATCATTCTCAAGGATCTTATGTTTGCATTTCTAGCCTATAATTGTTCTTCTAGGTTTCGTAATTACGAGCTTTCGTAATTTGTTTTCTAGGATCTTTGGTACGTCTTATTTATATATAACGGGACTGAGGCACATAGATTTGTATCTTAAGATTTCATGGGTCATTCACAAGGATTTCCTTGTTTATGAATAGGAAAGATAACGACGTATATTTCCATTCTTTAGGAATTCTTTTTGTTTCCCATATTCTTAGGAATAGGGTTTGCAGTTTCTTAACTAGCTCGGTCCTCCATATTTCACAAATTCGGGATCTATATGCTGGAGCTATTCCAGTTTTTATCTCTCCTTCTCATATCGATTCATCCGTCTCCTCAATTAGAACTATCATTTCCTCTTCATCACTCTCACCTCTCCCATATCTCGTGCGCCTATTATAGCGAAATCTACTGGCATACAATTCTCTCCATTTATTCAAAATTTCTTTAGGATCTGTTAACATTTTTCAGTTCTGATCTTTTACATTTTTTACTGACTTACCTCTTTTTCCTCTCAAAGATTTGACAATTATTTGTCAAAAACGCTTCATGTTATCCCCCAGACTAACTCCAAAATCTTCCCAGCTATTCATTTCTGCTTCTCTTATTTTTGTTTTAGCTTCATTTCTACATCTCTTTCTCTCATTCTTACTGCTTAAATACTTTTTTTCATGTTAACTTAGAAAAATCTAAAACTTAAACTAATTGCCCGCCTATCCGGATTACGATTCCCATAAATTAATCAAAATCTCAAATTTCTTTGTACGTCTGTTGAATCTGTAAATTAATAGTATTTATATTTAGATTACATATTGATAATATATGTTCCTTATTTGGTTTTAAGGTCAGTAGGAGAAGTTTTCTTTCTGTTTACCAAAAAAAAAAGCAAGACGAAGTACACTAAATTTTTTAGGAAAGCGTCTAGTGACGCAGTTCCGACTAGAGAAATGGAGGCAAGCGGTTCTTCTGAGGAAAACCTCTCATCAGGAGATACAGAATCAACACAACTCATTGATTCTATTCCATCCTCGCCTCCTCCATCATATGAACATGTACTAGCTGAGGTATTGTTTAATTATTAATAAATAAAAGGAATTTATATAATATACATATATACATATTTATAAAATTAATATATTTTTTCTTCATAATGTTTACAGTCAAGACTTGAAGCCCGGGAGGACTTATCACCAACTAAAGATAGTTCAGAACAACGTGATGAACATCCCAAACAAATCATGATAGTGCATAAATCTAGTAAAGAATTATACAAAGCTTTAGCTGCACAATGGGGTATTACTTGTAAAATGAGTGATCACTGTCGTTGTTATGATTGTCAGGTAATTATTTATTTAGTAAATTTTATTTTAAATGTTAACAATGTAGATCCTACTGTCTGCTAGTTGAAGTTTACATGGAATTAAGTAAGCAAAATATGTAATAATAATAATACTTTATTACAATGAAATAAATACAATCTTGAAACAAGTAAAAAAGAAAAGTATTCTACGGCTTGGGCAAATTATGTATTATTTCTATTATTATTATTATTATCCTTTTAATAACAAGATAATAATAATATATTCCCCCTGTACTCAAAAGAAAAAAAAGAAGAAGAAATTCTCCTAAGAAGCCCCCCCAGAAATCCACCAATCAGCAAAATATCTCTTAAAATATCTTTAATCTCCAACTCCCCTCAGTATTCGTTTGAGAGGTGCCCTCCCAAATATGCGGAACCTAGTATTGACAAAACGGGGGCATGGACTTAGGTAGTTCTTAAGATAAACCGTTTCCCTATCTCCCCATTGACACAATTCTGACACAAAGGACTAGACTCCTGTTCAGTCAATAATCTATAAGGATTCTCCATTTTATCCTACTCAGGGAGAGAAGATACTTCTATCCCCCCCCCATGCTTTACATCTTTTCGAAATCTTTTAGCCAGGATACACCTTCCGGTGGTCCAATGCTTCACCATTCCCCTTTTCCTCCAATCATTAACATCTCTGTCGCAAAATTGATTGGTGACAGCTATTGCTCGGTGGCACGGTAATGAGGATCCTACCTGAGCCAACTCATCATCCCTTTCATTGCCTTCCGTACCCGCGTGAGTGTCAGAAGAGCTCTATTCTGCTCCTCTGAGCAAGGTCACTAAGTGTTGTCCTATTCACCCACTAATTTAGAGCTGCAGCAGGGTTTATCGAAGACTTTAGTGCAGTTTGGCTATCGAAAAATAACCCTAACTCTTTAACTTCTTCCTGCATATCCTTCCACCATGCAGCAGCATTCAATAATATAGCCTGGAAAACAGTGCCCATACCTCCTAAAGCCAGAGATCTTCCATTATTCAGCCCCTGCAGCCAAGCTTCTGCTCTAGACAGACCAGTATCTTTTTTGTATAAGCCACCAAATTTTTAAATATTTTCAACAAATGGCTGCCAATTTGCGAATAAAAATAGTGCTCTAGTAGATTTTTTCGTTATACAGAATAAATTTTCGGTTGTTTTCATCAGCAGAGTCCACTTTTTACGTTCGAAAGAGTGCAGTTGATAAAAAGCTGAAATATATAATTTGAGGTTCCCGGAGTAAAAAACAAAAATTTTTTTAGCGAATGCTCTGTGTGTGATTGGGAAAAAATATCTCCAAAACGAAAACTTGCAGGAAACAAACTTGATATGGAATGCTGTTTTTAGGTACCACCATCGTTTCTGACAATAAAGTTTTGGCCTTAATCTATCAATCTGTGGCTTTAGGGGGTATGACCACTGTTTTCCAGGTTCATTGAATTCTGCTGCCTGGTGGATGGGTAGGAGCGAGAAGTTAAAGAGTTAATGTTATTTTCCAATAGCCAGACTGCACGAAAGGCTTTTGAATAAGCAATGCTGGAGCTCTAAATTAGTGGGTGATTATACGACAAGATTTAGTGGCCTTGCTCAGAGGAGCAGAATTGATCTCTTCAGACACTCACGGGGGTATAGAAGGCAAGAAAGGGATGAGGAGTTGGCTAGGATGGGATTCTGATTACCATCCCGTCCAAGCAATAGCTGTCACCAAGCAAGTTAGAGCTGTCTAATTTATTTTCTTCTTACAGAGTCATTACTTCGATTGTGAATATGATCGTGATAATGAACATGAGAAAACTGATGGTGGTTTAGGCGCAGGAACACCAATGTTCATATCTGAAGTGATGCACGGTACAGCTTGTACGATATTATAACTTCATTGATGTATTTATTATATTGAATTTTTCCTATAAAAAAGGCCTGCAATTCACAATAATTGTGATTTTTTTATATTTGTGAATCCAACAACAAAAATTATTTTTATTTTATACAGCGAATTCAAGCTCAGGTTAATTTTTTCTTAAATTTTAACTAAAAAAAAAAAAATTAGAAATGGTCAAACAGTTGCTTCAACAAAAATACATTTGCATCAGCATTTATTTTCATTATTAATATTCCCATAAGTCGCAAACAAAAAAATTACTCGAACATGTTTAAAGATATTTTTCAAACATTAAGAAGTAAATAATAAGACTGTTTCAGAATCACCACTCAATTAAGAGAAACTTAACAATTTATATATTAAAACATTTTTTGAAAGACTGCGAATTTTGAAAAAGAAATATAAAAAAAAAAAATTGAATGAATTGTATTGTTAGAGAAAAAAAAATTGTGGAAAAAAATATATATATATATTTGATATTACTTTTAAATATATGTCATAAATATGTATAGAAGTATAAAGATATTTATGATAATATTTGGTAAATAATATTTATTGATTGTGTATTTTATATTGTATAAAATAAATTTCATATTGAGGAAATTTTAAAATATTGTTATTAGAATTTAATCTGGTCATGGTACATTGTGAAAGGAATTGAAATTTTGCCCTATCATTCTATCTCTCTCTTGGTATCAATTATTTAAATTAACATTTTCTAGCTTATCAGGATGTTAACACCAAAACAAAGTTCTTTAATGTTACCATCGACTTGCATGTACATTAAAATTAAAAATTGCGGAGAACAGGATGCAAATATGAAATTAATATCTAAATTTACAAGTTATCTAGGATTCCTTTAATCCCATATTGATATGTCTCAAGTAAATTCTGGGCTCCTATATCGGAGATTGAACATTGTAAACAATTCTCTTGTAGGTATTCGTTCCCCTCATTTCCTAGGCATTGTTAGGCATCAGTAGAAATGGTTCGCTATAGAAAATCCAAATGAAACATATTCATTGACTGTCTCTTTATATGTGTGTCCCATGAAATTAATGCCTAATGATAGTGAGATCATATCACAAGTTAAAAATGTATCTTCATGACGTCTCGATCGAGGAATGTCTTGTCTCCGCACTTTATTACAACGAGTACATTCACCCTTCATATCACTATGGATGTCGCATGAGATCGTCATTACTCTACTACAACCACCAACGCGACCCTAGGGGGAAGTTAAAAGAAAGGTTACTGCCAGCAAATTAGTGAAGGGTTAATTTTGAATGGAAAATGGCGAGCTTATTTACAGTTCATTTAGTTTTGAGCAAGCCTACAATATCTTAATCAAGTCTTTAAGGAAACTATAAGTATCAAGTCTCTAACCAGTAACAGAAGAATTATCTATCTGTATACAACAGTGCCACCAGTTTATCATGCTTAAAGCCGCAAGTACCGTAAATTCTTAGCAATAATAATTGTATGAACAATATTCGTGAGTATCCTCTTATTCCAATTAACCCCTTATAAAATAAGGTACTTTGAATTCATACCTCATCACATTATTATTAAAACTGATGTTAAGGCTGTAAGCCTTTCTGTACTCAGTTTCTATACATTTCTCTACCATTTTATGGATTATTATACTCGAGGCATTAACAAATCCCCATATTTCAAGTCCAATTTAGAAACATTTGCGCTTATTGAAGTGAGGCCCTCCTTTTCTAGCAGATAAAATTATCCTCATATAATAACCCTTCTTCTTTTTGTTCGTTAGTATTTTTTATTTCGAATCTCTTCGATTAAACTTTTTAGTTTATTTCTGCGAAAATGATTTCCTAATGCAAAATTCATTATGTTCTAGTTCTATTGTAACTCTGACCGACTTTCTGAATTAGCACTGAATTAACTTTGTTCATTTCTTTACTCAAAAATAATACTTATTGTTGTTTTTTTTTTTAAAATAAAATCAACCAAATAAGCATACTAATTTTCACATGTCACTTAATCCCTTGGGTAAGTTAAAAGTTTTGACGTTGGATTTCAGGATAGCTGGAAAATCTATAGTTTTAAGATCACTATACCGAGACCTACAGAATTAGTGGCCCCATTCCATATTTGTAACTTTCTTTTATATTTGATTTAAAAACACATTTAGTAGTTTCACTGTAAGTCCTCATACTAACTAACCATTAAGTGTGAAATATACTTCTGTACTAGCATTCAGTGAAAACGGAGAACGCGCTTTGTTTTGGTGACAGTTTCAATTTTCTTTTGTTACAGAAATTAATCATCCTATCCATATCTTTTTTGCCCAAAAAATAATAATCAACGAATTTTGTTTATGAAAGTTGGTCAAATGAAACACATTTTCTCAAGGCGAAGTTACGGCTTATATTTAAGCCATCATGAGCGCTATAATAATAACAATAAAATTGTTTACAACATGAAGACAATTAGACTTAAACAAGCAGGTAATGTACAATAAATCTCAACAAACCTTTCAAAGAGTGAATATAGTTTTTTTTTCTGATTAATGCATCCTAATATTAATGATCGTAACATTTTTCATCAAATAGGTAGACTTTTGAGGAACGCATTATTATTAAACTTGTTAAAACACATGCCAGTAATTATTGACATTGAAACATAAACAACTTCAATGACTCTTCACTTTACTGAAATAGTTTATTTTTCAGTTTGAATAAGGCCTGTCAAGAGTTTTAACAAAGTTAATAGTTGGGTGATTCTCCAAAGATTACGTGTTTGATGAATTCAGTTTCAATTCAATGTCTTTATTGAAAAAACAATATACAAAAAATACAGCAAGCAAGAGTACAAACATAATAGACTTACTCAATGGTCTACAGACCGTCTGAGGATTCACTCACAAGGGTGTATACCACCAAACCTAAACTAGAAACGTTTAATAATTGTAAAAAGAAAGACTTCTTTATTTTTATAGGAATTATTATTATTATTATTATTATTTGTATTTTTTTTTATATTATACGAAATATAATATAATGAAGCAAAGAGTATATCAAAAAATTGCGTAAAAATCATAAACAAGAAAGAGATCTGAGAGGTAGAACTGTAAAATTACAGAAAAGGCCAGAGAGACTTCAAATTGCTTGTAATTAATCAAACAATATTAATAATTGAATTCCAAAGCCAACTCGTATCTGTATTTGCATGCCTGTTTTGCAAAACTAAATAAATTAGGCCAGTCATTTCTATTCAGACAGCATAGCAACCCTGTATTATTGTACGCCAAATGCGTCTACTAAACCGAAACATAGCCTTGAGAAAATGTGTTTAATTTGACCAACCCTCAACAACAAAATTCATCAATGATTAAATAAAATGTTCAAGAATCTATTTACATTATAAAAATAACCTAATCAGAGTCAATTATCACTAACTAAAGTTTCATCATTCAACTAAATAAATTGCTCTTACCAATTAAGGTTTATTCTTAATAAATATTTTGCTTATAATTATAAAAGATTATTATAAATTATAAATCATTTTTATAGAAAATAATTCTGTTTCAAGAAATATTAAAGTGGAATTCTAGGAAAGATTTCATATTCAAGTAAATTTTAGATTGTTTTATATTTCCTGATTACATTAGAAAGGAAAGAAATTATTTCTTAAAATCAAGGAACTAACAAATTATGCTAGAGTTTCTTATTTGCTTATATTATTGGATAAACTTGTTATTATATACTGAATTAAGAAATGATTTCAAAATATTGACCACTGGAAGGCCTAATAATAACATGATACTCCTTTATAAATGTTTGCCATTAATGGATTTATAGATATTTTAATAGTACTTACTAAAAAGTCATTTTTGGGCCGAACTTGCGTCTTCAATCTTACAGTCTTCCCTGATTCATACTTCATTTGAAATAGTAATTTTTTCACTTTGTATCTGTTGAATTATGAATATATCGTTTCATAATTGCAAATATTTTGCGAATTAAATCGTTATTTTTTTTTTTCTTATTTTCATAAAGTGATAAGTAGTACTATTTGAAAACAATATGCTTTTAAATAACATTGCATTCACATTAATATATATTATATTAAATAATAAAGAATAGAAAATGGATTGTGAATATAATTTTTTAATTTTTTGTTTTAATTAATAATTATTTTGATTATTATGTCTTCCTATTTGATTTTGTTTTTCTTTACATGAGAACAGCGTAAACTAATATTTCCTATCAATGAATTATGGAATTTAGAAAATAGACATAACAATGACTCCTAGTTTTTATTTTTATTTGAAGAGCTCATATTCTAAACAGGATATTTTCCAAATTTAGTGAAATGCCTAATGAAGAATTGCGGCATTTCTTAAGATCATCTGGGTTTCAGACGGTGTCTAATGTAATATAAGAATAATAAAGTTTCAAAACTAATGTCTAAACGCATTCAATATTTGGTGGAATATGCTCGAAATATTTCTTCTTCAATACTTTTTATTGCAGCATATCCCATCTTGATCACTGTAAAAAGCCATCTGCGTCACAATATGCGAATAATACGACAGAATATATGTATATATATCTTATATTGTACACAAGTACAGTAGAGTATATAGAGTTAAAATGGGAACTTTTTTTTAGTAAATATGCCTTGTAATTCCAAATCAGCATAATCCCGTGAGAGGTTAAAAGATCATAGAATGAACATGTACTTCTGTTTTAATAAAATCTTTATAATTTACATTAAATTCTACTTCCTATTCAATAAGCTACTTCGGCATGGTTAATATTCTTTGAAGTCTAACACCGAGTACATATTTATAAATTTTCCAATTATCCGCAGGTCTCGAACTGATACCTCCTAGATTTAAGTCCATACCCATAACCACTCTACAAACCTGCCAAAATAAAAGATTACAAAACCTCTCCTCTTTTATAATTTGAAACTAATTACAATAATAAACATTAAATGTTTATGCTTTTTATTCACACGCATAAATATATAAAACTCACTTAGTAAGTTTTTGTTAAAGAAGTAATCATTCTCAAAAAAAAAAAAAAAAAAAAATGAAATATGTTAATATATTTTGAATTGATATAGCTAATTACAACTTTTAGTTATTCATTTTTAGTGTATCCCTCATTGTGTGTTATCTTGAAAAATGATAGCTTAGATGGGTTCCATCTTTAAATACAGTTTATAAAAATATAACTACATGCTCCCTTTAAAAAAGAAGGTTTTTATATCTCGGTTCTAGTTTAAAGATATGTATCTTTAGGATAAACATACTTGAGGTTGTTTGTAGGAAAGTGAGTGGACGATAATATAAATCAATTCTTTAAGTATTTATTTTAATTTTAATAGATTATTGCTATAATATCATAAATTGCCTATTCAGTCATTAAGTCTCATTAATAATTCATTTAGTTATTTCAAATGCAATTTCTATACTTGCTAATTGATCTTAACAAATAATAAGTGATGATAATGCTAAAACCAGAAGCATATACTCCATGTAAAAAAAAAAGTCAACAAAAAATATCCCTTTAAATATTACCGCCATAATTATACATACAATAATGAATTATATTATTTCATTTTTTTTATTTTTTATTTTATATACAGTGGCGGATGCGGGAATTTGGTAGGGAGAAATTTTGCCAACAATTTTGGTAAAATATGTATAAAGTTAAGTATTAAAATATTTCTTTAGTAATTAACCTGAAAATATTAAGTAATTTTCAATTATTAACCATTAGAGAGAGGGGTTATCTCTAAGAATTCCCGTCAAAAATTCACATTTGTATTTTATATAAAAGTTACATACAAAAAATTGTTGAACCCTACCGAAAAAAATTCTGCGTCCGCCCCTATATATTACATATTAATTACAGTTAAATATTTACAAGTAACTATTCTTATAATGTAATAATGTATTGTACTATTGATATAAACATATGAATTATTTATTCAAATATTGTATGTTTAGGGGGAGATCTGTTATTGTTATAATAATGTACATACTGAACAAAACTGAAAAACCTAATAATTGTCTATTCACTATGAAAATTAGAAATTTTAGCAGAGAAAGAGGTTCATCATTCCACTGTCATTGGTATTTTGTTACGACGATAGAATTTAAAAATAAAGAACCAAATAAACTTTGCCTTAAGCAATTATTCAACCATCGAAACAGATATGAGCACTTCTATGTAACATTGCATTGAATCTATATGTTAGACAAATAAGTAACATAGATGGGGAAAAAAACTTGGCTATATCGTTAAGATTAAATGGCAACTTTTCATTCGTTGAAATCAGTTTAATATATATCTTCATAGCAAAGAGTTAACTCAACACAATAATGCCCTCTTGAAATTATTTCCAAATAAATATTGAGTATACAAATAAATAAGAAAATAACTTTTCCCGAATATTTAATGTATGCTAAAATAATAATACATTGTAAAAAACTAAATAAAAATTAACAGTGAAATAAGCTAAACAAAATTGTTTAATTTTAAATCATGTTAAATATAGAAAATTAAACCTAAAATTTATTGAACAGATATAAAAGCTTGTTTATTTATTGATACAAAAGCAACGAATTTAAAAGAAAACTGCAGTGAAATAGACAGATCATAATTTTTAGTTATTGATTCTAAGCAATGCAAACATATCAGTTCTTGTCTATAAATATCTGTGTACTGTGACTAAAAGTAGACTATATTAAACAACAAAATTAAAATGATATAAATGTTATTATATTAACTGGTAATATCTGTTGATAATAAATATCTTGATAGCTGAGAATTACCAGTTATATTCTACAAGAATGTATGTATTTTGGCATTTCATGAATTTATTTAGAGCGACTAAAACTAGTGAAACTGTTAGCAGACATTTTTAATGGCTGTGTTTTAGAAAATTTATTGATAATACACATTAGGTTCAACTTCCATATGAAAAAGTGATTAGGGCGTTAAAAGGCAGCCAAATTGGGGGTGCATACAAGGAATTATTGATTGTACTGTTGCATTAAAAAAGTATCATGTTTTTTCATTCCAAGTTCTTAATATATTTTGCAAAACGGATTCTGCGCTATTTCCTTTATTTTAAACTGGTGAAGAGCATCGGTGAATTTTCTTGTCGAATTGAATAGGACACGCCTAAATACGAAGTTGAAATTCTTCAAATATTCAATTTTCTGGCCATTAATAAAAGACTATTTTTTTTTTCTTATCTGAAAGGGAAGGGCGAATTTTATTTTTTGTATGTTCATTGTTAGGAGTTATTTTTACAGTATTTGAATGTACAAAGTACAACTCAATTTCTACTGAGAATAGTAAACATGAATCCGTGGATAAAAGAATATGCTTTAGCGAACGACCAATTCCTTGAATTAATATTCTCACCAATATAATTAATATTCGCCCTAAATCGTGATATATGAATCAAATTGCCAAAAACAAACGGAATAGCAATGGTGTCAAAGATTCCATTAACATACCACCATTTAATTCACATTCAAATAGACCTTTCATTTTGTGCGAATCTTAGTGGGTCCTACAAGTGGTATTGGAAAGAAATTACTGCATATAATTTAAAATTCACGTAAGTTGCAATTTTGTATAAAATAATTCAAACCTCTAATAGTTTATAATAAACTGAAAACACAGAGACGATGTGCACAGTTTGAAGGTTGACACCAAATATTTATATTGATTATTACATTTATATGATTATAAACGAAATTCATTACCTTGTTGCAAAATGTAAAGACGTGTTTTCATTAAATTTTATAATACTTTTTTTATGGAGTATTGGGTCGCAAGTGTCAAATTATTTGTACCATCGAATGTTGGGGCATAGAAATATTACGATTGCATAATTGTTAAATCTGAGACTTATAAATTTTTAGTGGAATTGTTTAATTAGGTGGGGCAAATGTTTAATAATGAGATGGTCACTTCTACATAATATATGGGGGGGGGGAGTAAGCATTTCATCTCCGCTCTTAATCATTATTCTTTCACAAACAGTTTTACACTTTTATATTCGGTTACATGATACTTTTTGTTGAAATTATTCGCCATTCCAATCAGCAGAAGTGGAGGACGCTGTTTTAAATGTAATCTGTACAAATTTAATATACAATTGGCCATATTTAATTATCCTGCAGTTTTTAGACATCATCAAAGAAATATAACAAAAATAGGAACCTACAAGGAAATTATAATAAAACAGCTTTACTTCAGCTGTTACATTATTAATCTACTGTCTTGGAATAAACTATTATGCAATAATAATTTTAAATAATCTTGAATACATTACAGATTCTCCTAAAATTTCAGTAATTATTATTAATGTTACTCCTAAAATATATGTTTATAGATCCAGATAGTAGATAGTCTCTCAAAATACTCTACTTAAATTTTTAAAAATATATACATATATATATTTAATATACATAAACTATGTGTGGTTAAAAGAATAATATGAATTAAATAAAATTATTTGTGTATGTTTACAGAACGTAATTTAGTAAATTTGCACATTAGATGAGGAAAGAAAACATTATATGTGTGCCTATCAATTTAGTCATATTAGATACATTGAAAACATTGTCAAATCATTTTGTACGGTTTACAAGTTTTAAAATAAATATAAACAACAAACTAAACGAAAGAATAATCATTGTAACATATAACCAATTAACTTTAGCTAGAGGAAAATTAAAATAAAGGAAATAATTTAAATAACTTGATATAAAACAAATAAAAATCAATTTTGTGATAAAGAAATGACAAGCATATTAAGAAATTATATTACAATTAATAGAAGATAACTTTCAATTACTTTCCTATAATTTACAATATTTGTTATGGCAATGAATAAGGTAAAACAAAAGTGATAAATCAAACATAAAAATATTAGAACTTTATAAAATGTATTGATATGAACTAATCTAAGAGGTATTATGTTTTGATATCCACCTTTACAAAAAAGAATTCACTATAAGGTGTATATATATAAAAAAAAAAAAAAAAAATTATTTTCAACATAACAATCTCAGTAGTGAATCTATTAATTAAAATATACTAGTCAATTATAGTTCAATTTTCTCTAACGATAACACTGAAATCAAATCGATTTTTAACTTATTTCTTATAATTTTTCATTGAATTATTATGTATCTATTAATTTAAATTCTGTCATCAAACAACGCCTATGTACTTATGAAACTAAATAAAACTATAAGAACAACAAAGAAAATATTATTAAAATTATAATGCCATATGAGAAGAATCTTTTATAATCTTAGAGAAAGATAAGGTAAGAAATAACATGTTCTGTGTTTGCATTAAAATCTCTCAAAAACGCAAAATCGCAGGAAGCCGAAATTTGGTATTCCGTTTGACCAGTACCACATCTGATAGGTTTCATTCAAAATCCATAATCTGTAAAAACGACTTTACTGTATGTTTTTTCAATTTTCTGCAACGATTTTCTTTAAACTTTGTATCCCTTTTTTTTTTGGAAAACTGTTTTTTTGTGGGGTTCTGAGGAAACAGTGACTTTAAGCTAATCTCTAAAATACCATAACACTACATCGTATTGACATAAAATTAAAAGGCTTCAGTTAAAAATTGCAACAATCAGCGCCTCAATAAAGGTCGAAAAATAAGAGAATGATTAACCTTAAATATTCATAATCCCGGTCAGTTAATAACGGATTGTTGTCCCACTAACAATCAAAAATTTTTGTTGTTCTGGGTAAAATTCTATCCCGAATAACGGATATTAATGTTGCTGCCGTTCTATTCGCAATGGGTTAGAAGAAAACTTCTTTGTCCATTCTTAAAACAACTGACTACCCATTGACCTCACTACGCTACCCCTATTATATTAACACTTACCTAATTTTGCCTCATCAGTTTTTACGGCCATCCCCAGACCGCCCAAATGAAAAACTCTGCCTAACATAATGAAAATGCAATTTTCATGGTAGAAGTGCTTCAATCAACAACATGGGAGGACACTTCTAGTTCATTACTGATTAATTTTGCATGGAGATGGTTCATTAGTAGCCATAAAGAAATAAATACAAATACTTTTGAAATATTTAATCTTGCTTTGCTAATCGTTGCCTGGAACTATAGTTACATAAATCTCCAGGAGAACAGTTTTTTGTGTTAATAAGCAATCGAGTCTCTGAGGACATGCGTATAGCTTTTACCAGTTAATATTCACATGTATCACACATAGTTGCAAGCGAAAAATTAACAAAAATAGCTGAAACAATATTGTGATTTGTATAAAATTTGTTTATAAAGCTCATTCTGTCGAAATAATAATAACTACATCATAATAATAGGTGTTCCTGACCAAATCAGAGAAGAAAATGAAAAATACGTAAATAGTGTATTTAATTGTAACGCAAGTTTTCAAAAGGGAACAATAATGGAAAAAATGATAATAATGTAAAAGAAATTAACATACACAATAAAATAATATATCGATGTGTATTTAATCGGAACAGTAAACGTAGCATTTGAGACTACCCGGGGGGAGGCGGTGTTTGGGAGGGGTATGAATAGCAGTATCCATGTCCACCTTGAAACAGTGTAGGTCTAGTCTAGAACAATGGACTGTAATGCTCGCAACTACCAAATATTTTTAAGAAATGATAGTTTAAAAATTTTGGGTTTACTTTACTACACAAATTAATAAAACACTTTAGCTTTCTACTTGCAGGGATATTTACAATTTAGTTACATTAACCTTACTAGTAAATATCCTGTGTTTCTCACGTTGACTTTTATGCTTATATCGTTCAGCAGATTAGTGACAGATAAAGGTACTTAATGCTATAAAGTTCATATTAGATTTTGAAGATCTTGTTTGTAAATATTATACAAAGGCAATAGATTAACTACTGCGATTTTTACGATGTTTGATAGCAATAGTTGTATAAGGTAATTTATATATCGTATCATGGAGTTTAGTTTGTATTAAATTTGATTAGCTTTTACAAAGGGCAGAGTAAGTTTAAATCTAAATTTGGATATATGTTTTAAAGTAGAAGCTATTTTACATTAAATTGTTGAAAAAGTTATGGCAACTAAAGTGAAATCTTTAGTGCCTATAGTCATCCCTATCCATAAGAAAATAGCAACATATTTCCCACAAAACTGTATTAAATTTAGTTTTGCCTATGGATCTGGTGTTTTCCAACAAGGAGGAGTTAAATTAGACGAAAAGCCAATGATTGATATGATTTTTGCCGTAGATGATAGTGAAAATTTTCACATTCAAAATTTACGCATGAATCCTAATCATTATTCATTTGTGCAATATTTGGGGCACGAGTTTATTACAGCAATGCAAGAAAAATGGCCCGCTAGGGTGTATTTCAACACTTTAATACCACTTGAAGAGGAAGGAGTAGTGGTTAAATATGGAGTGGTAAACCAAGAAGATCTAATGGATGATCTTTACGATTGGAATTATTTGTATTTATCAGGAAGATTACATAAGCCCGTGAAGTTCATAGAACTGCCAGTCGAAAATATGAAAACAGCCCTTAAACAGAATTTATCAAGTGCCCTTCATGCTGCACTCATAATGCTGCCAGAAAAGTTCACTTTAAGAAATCTTTTTATGCAAATAGCTGATTTATCATATAATGGAGATTTTCGTATGATTTACGGTGAAGATAAAAACAAAGTTAGTAACATTGTTGAGCAACAAATTCCAGAATTTTGTAAGTTGTATTGCCCACTTTTAGAGACATTTCACGATGTTGTTCATATTCCTGATAGAGAGGCACCTGATAAAGTATGTAATCAAGATACAAGTCCTCGCACCAGAATGTATCACCTTTTCCAATTACCAAAGATCCCTCAAAAATCATTGATTAAACATTGGCAGTTTCATGTTAGTTGGCGAAGGAAAGATAGTGAAGATGTTCTGAAAAATATGGCCTGTGATCCAGATATTGGACAAATTCTTTCTAATTGTTTGAAAATGGTTGTGTGGAAATCTAGTATTAGGCAAAGCTTGAAAGGTCTGTTTACAGCTGGTTTTAAAAAATCTCTGCAATACAGTAATAAAAAAATTACAAAAATGATAAAAGCTAGAGAAAATGACTGAAGTAGTAAAGGTTCAGTGTTAACTAGTCATTTATTTGAACTGTTAAATATGTGTATTTTGTTATACATTATATTTATTATTGAAATATCAATTTGTCTCTTTAAAAAAATCCTATTGCATTTAATCATGTTTTAAAAACTACTTTTTTTTTAGTATAGAAGATTCATTTGCAATATATTATTTTTTAAGTAAAAATGTTGGTAGCTATCCTTATTGAAAATGAAAAATTAAGATAGAATAAATTTATTTTCAACAAATAATGGAATTTTGTTTCTCAGTATAAATTTTGCAAAATTAATGTCGGTGATGTAAAGTCAAAAACATTAGTTGGTTTCTTCAATTCTACCATCACCAGTCCCATATTCAATACTTCGGCTATTCAATCATTCTGCGTCGCGCGGCCCAGTATAAAGTAGGCTGAGCTGGCGACTAATACTCGTTTTGTTGGATATCCAGGGGGCACGTGAGTATAATCTCGGACGCGAACAATTTCACCCTTCATACATACAAACATAAAAAAGCCCTAATAGATTTCTGTTAGTATTTATTCTAATAGTATCCATTAGTATTTTATCTATGTATATTTACACCTCCCATGTGCGTTATCTTGAACTAAACCTAGACGAGAGACATGGAATCATAACACGCGACTTCAAAAAATAGCTTTCGGCCCTCGTTAATCGCTCTAAATGTCTCATTCTAATAAAAGACATAAACATCTCTTACTGAGACCTCATTGGAGCAGAAATGTACGGGACCTCAAAGCGTTCCAATCTGAACCGAATCCAAACCATTCAATCTAAAATCCTCCACCATATCACAGGTTTTCTCTATTATGTATCCAATCTCACCTTAGATACTGACCTATCTCAACATTCTCTTGTCACATCTATCTACAACAGAATTCAATCTGACTAACCCTCTACCCAGGCACACTCCTCTTAGGCCCTCTCAAGGAACCCACCTGACGGAGAATATTACATTTCTTTATATTTTATATTATAATTTATTATAACATTATATTTACTTCCTGCATTTTAATGCAGTTGTAAATTTCAAATAAATAAAGAATCTGGGAGTTGTAATTATAAGACTAATATTGTAAGTTAACGTATGTAATTTCATAGAAGGCTAAATGATGAATAAATAACAAATTATTAATTTTCTGGAAATTGCTATTAAAAAGAGACCCAACATCCTAACTCATTTTTGGTCTTAAGTATATAAACACAGAATTTCTCTTTTTATATGGAATGTAATCTTTAATTTAATCAATGATTGAAAAAGTGAACTAGCTAGGATTTTGCTCTTAGATACTATTCTTAATTCATATGAAATGAACGTGCAATTCAATTGTAACAGGTTTGTTTCAAACAAGAGTAAGCTTAAGCAGTCAGGCATTAGCGAATAAAATAAAAAATCCAGTTATAACCTTCCTTCCAGGTTATGAAATGAGATCTAAAGAAAACATTTGTTTGTATTAAGCGTTAGTGTTGTTTCTGAGGAAAAATTAAATCCATATATTGGAGATAAAGTGTGAAGTAAGAATTATAATAATGAATAACAGGGTGAAATTAGAAGTTGATCCAAGTATTATTGAAAGAAATTTGGATTTTAGGGTAACAAATTTAGTTTTTGTGTATCTATAAATATATTGTTGTAGATTAATTTGACTCAATCATATTTTCAGGTTAAAACGCTCAAAAATGATGAAGATGAAGATCCTCTCAGTAGACTTTTTCCAAAATCAAGTCCTTCACCAAATGAAATCCCTTATAAAACTGTCACACCTAAGCCTGGTAAATGTTAATCCCACATTTCATTTATGCGAATATAATATATATGCATTTAAGATCGATTTGGGAATGAAATTTTTTTAGTTATTGAGAACAAAGGAGTAGTAGGATTGTAGTTTAACCAAATGCCTTTATTAAATAAATGAAATTTAAACATCAAAGATATTTTCCGTGATAGCCTGCTTCTTTTGGTGGTCATCGACCGGTTTCGGGCGATCGCTCATCATCAGGATGTTTTTGCCAAAACAGTGTGAAAACATAGACTGCTACAGAGCAAATTCAGTTAATACAATACTGCAGGTATCACGTAAAATATCTCTTGATGCTTTCCAGCTCTATGGAGCCGCCATATCAACGAAATTTAAACACTTTTCAAATGAATAAAATTTCCAAGTGCCAGTTTCCAAGTGTTACTGTAGTTGTCCTTAGAATAAACGCAATGAATCTTGAGTATGTAAATAATTTTTAGACTTCTTTAACTTTAAATATGGAACAGCCAATTCAATTATGTATGCAGATTCAAAACAAGAATTGTTATATTCACTAATATTTTTGTATTTGGTAGTTTTTCATGCTTTACATAATACCATAATTCTTTTACAAGTCCTCTGCTTTTAAAAAGTCTGAATAGAATTATGATTTCATTTTGTAGCATTGTTTCTTCTGTAATGAAAATATTATAAATCTTTGTTGCAATATGTTTCGCAGTTAAATATTTTTTAGGCGAAAAAGATTGATATGCATTTTAATTTTTAAAATTATGCAATCTCTTATCAAAGTCCACAGTAACATCTGGTATTTCATCCGTCGTAGCATGCATACTGATTTTCTACCTGATCGGTTTTTGATTTTCATCCATCGTCAGAGCAAATTCACCAAGTTCCTGCAGAGAGTTCACTTCAACGTAATGTTTCTCATCATGAGTTGAATGAGATAATAGAAAAATCTTATTAAACTCAAAGGAATCTGCATTTTTTTTTACAATTTTTTAAGGTAAAACCTTCTCTTCATTTAACTCTTTAAAATATTTAGCATTAATAAAAGCATTTAATCATTTTTAGGTTTTGTAATTAAGCTGCGAACTGTAGAAGGTGATAAGATATTTATAAATGTTTGCCATTGCTCCGAAGTTCCTGCGCCTAAAGATATTTCTGAGCAAGAACTCATTGAATTACTTGATTCAGAAGATCCCAGCACGTACACTGTACCGATGAGTATTGGTAACCTACACGTGGAAAGTGATAAAAGTTAGTAATTCAAAAAAATATTTTCATATCATTCCACTTGTATTCTGTTAGAATGAGGTTTCATTTTCACCACATCTTGATGAGGTATTTTCTGATACTGAATAGAGATATTGATATAATAGAGCTGATGGTGAATGGGCTGGTTTTCTTTTTCAAAATCTGTTTCCTCCCTCCTCTCTCTAATTCAGTATGTAGGTCCAGTATGTATGGTGCACCATTCAGGATTGTCAACGTCATAAAAACGTTAAGAAATCCAGACTTATTGTATTAAACAAATATTTTTGCTTCCTTCCTCCATCTGAAAGTGACACTTGATTATCAGAGTGTTGAAACGTTTACATTTGAATTCATTTCAAGTATTTTCTGAAAGTTAAATCCCCATTTTGTGTCTACCAAAAATTGTCGCAAGCAAAAGTATTAATAGAATACATTTTAGTTTAAAAGCAGTAGTATATGGGTGTAGACTTTGTAAGCAGATAATTCTGGTTGATTGCGCTAGACCGGACGTCTTACAAGTAGATATCAAAAGAAAGTTATTGGATGTGTAACTACACAGTGCACGAAGAGTCGGGTGAAGGAGATTGAAATGAGCAGATGGCGTGGCTCATAACGCAAGGACGATCTTTGGAGAGCGGCAGAACAACTGCCAAGGGTTACTAGAGGAGGCTAAGATTTTAATTTTGAAATTCGGATTTCTTTGGAATTTATTTATTCCAAAGATAGTCCGCTTATATCTTCAATTCTTTGGAATTTGGAGAGAAAATTCTGAACTTACTACCGATGTCCTTTTTACTGGAAATATCAGTTGTAACCGTTGACAGACAAAATGAGATTTAAAAAAGGTGATAAATAAGTAATAAAACACCGATGGTATCATCTAAACCAACAAACATTTAAACGAAATCAGAATTATTTTCTTCAAAGAAAAAACATAAATCAAACATACCTCTTTTAAAAGAAACAAAAAAAAGGTCATTAAATCACTAACTGACATCTACATTACTGACATTACATTCTGACTTGCGTTCATTTTTTACTGGTGCAGATATCTAATAAAGAATCAACCATCCTTACTTTTAAACAACATATTGGAAGCGGTTATACAGTGAAAATGGAAGGGCTTTTGAGTTAGAAAATTGAAGGAAAGGTAACTTCCACAAATTATAGTGCAACCAAGCGAACATATTTTGCTTCTTAAGAATCTGTCAGAACCTCCGCGTCCAGTGCAGGGTTAATGGAACTCCGATGGTTTTAAAATAGAGATGTGAATTGCTCTATTTGAACTACATAACCTGGGTGGTGAGAGAGAGACGTTTTGTTATTTGTGAAATTCCAGGGTCCTACAAAATGTATTCTATTTCCTAGCAGTATGCATTTCTGAAGTGCGTATTAATTTCCTTGGGCTAAAACTGTTAGCAAGATCTCATTTTATAGCACTCTTAAATGGTAACGCTTGTCTGGTTCTGGTGAGGTGTACTCTATACTAGAATTACCGCCATCAACTGGTACCCGAATTTAATTTTTGATTTGTCATGCTAGATTTTGGGATTAGGCTAGCAAGCCATCGCGATCCCCTAAACTGTATTCTATTTTTATCTTATTTATTATCAATCTTATTATTATTTTTAGTATTTCTAATTGTGGTTATTAAGTTACGTAATTCCATAGTTCACATTTTTATTGAACACTAAATAATTTATTCTTGTAACTATGTTTCCTTTCTGGCCTTAGTTATATCAATTCCGGTTGAATTCCGGTAATCCATGCCGAATCCTTACTTTTGATTATTTTGATGCTTTGTAAACTTTGGTCTGATAATGGCTATTATTATTAATATAATGCTGAAATTAAATGTTATTAAATAATAACGATGAATAATTAAATTTACAGGTGGAAATTTAGCTTCAGCATACGATATAGCAATTAATACAGAATTTTTAAATAAAATAGATTCCAATTCATTGTTTAAAAATTTTTTTATATCAGTAGTTATGGAAGGTATTGAAGATAAATACAAACTGCAACTCGACAGGGAAACTGATGTAGGTGAGATCTTTGGTTCTATGTTTAATTACAATGTTCAATATAAAAAAAATCAAAATTTGAAACAATTTTATATTTATTATTTGTTTTAGTAACGTTAAAAAATAGAAAATGTTTTGGTAAGCTGCAGTCGCACAGAATCCAACAGAGACCAGTTAGATCTGGACCACAGAAACTGATAGAAGAATTACCTGAAAGCCCTAATAGTGTTTCTCAGAATAAATCTATAAAAAAACCACTCATTGAAGTATTACCAGACACATCGGCTGCGGATGATGTGGAAGTAGAAAATTCAACCCAAGAAAAAAGTGTAAACAATAATAGTACTACACTTGAAGATTTACAACTACCACTTAGTAAAATGAATAATGTAAGACTTATTAGGACTCCCAAAGATGGTCCAGTTGAAAGACTTGTAGCTTTTATTCAAATATCCGCAGTAAGTTTAAAATAATTCAAAAAGTAGATATATTAGAAATATATAAATATACATTCCTCCTATTTGAGTGTGAAAATGACAGGAAATCTTAATTATAAAAATACGATCTCATTAATGTTGAAAAAAAGTATATCTAGTAGTAAGAGGAAGTTAGGGGTCTTATCAATTTACAATAAATACATGTCTTGAGCTTCCTTAAAACTATTTTTCGGAAATAGTTTTGTGTGTGAGAGAATTGGTTGTTATTTAGTCTTGGGAAGCTCAAATTTGATATTAGGGAATCACCAGGGGCTCATAAGAGCCAAAATCCGTTAACTATCAGTTTAAGTCTATTGATTTTTTTTTTATTTCATTTTTTCACGAAAACGCCTCAGCGTTGTTGCTTTAAACTAAATGTTTCAATTACTAATATTTAGGCCAATCACTTATTGGAAACAACATTTCTGAGAAAAGTTTTTAGTGGGTTTCTCTTGGAGGGATGTTTGTTAATTATGATTCCCTTTCACCCTTGCGATTTAAACAACCAATTGATGCGCAGCGTATTATATGTTGCCCAGAAATTGGACTTGTATAGGATTTTTTCAAAATTTGTTTTAAAAAAAGTTTCTCTTTTTCATTTTGTTGTAATATACTAAACGATTCGATTACCTATATAATATTGAAGATAATTAAATATAACTAAAATGTGGGTTTCAGAAAATCCGAATTTTAAAGCTTTTATAATGACCACACATTTTCAGAGTGAAAATAGTATTTCTCTATTTACTGATGGCGGAAAGTATAACGATTCAGTTGGATGTGCCTTCATTGTTTATATAGTTGAGATGGTAATGCAGAACGCCACTATCGCCTTAATGGATACTGTTCAAATAACTAGGCCGAGCAGTTCGTCTTGCTTAAGCTCTGGAGGGGGTGGAGAGTTTAGTCAATAAGCACAAAGAAATGATAACGTTTTACTTAGACAGTAGGAATAGTTAGGACTCGATAAAAAAATTCATCATCCACTCACCATTGCACCATATTAGAAGTTGGATTTGTAGGTTGGAAAAATAATTATGTGGCATGAGCATTCCTGCATGGGATGCCAGTTAAAACTTCCGGTGGGAACTTTCCCCCTTAACATTCTTAAGCAATTTCGGTACAAGCCGCTTGAAAATCTGTCCAGCCTCATTTGCAATATTAACACATATACATAAAACAGTAACAAATATCGTAATCGTTAACTGAACAAAAAATTGTTTACTGTTTGCTAGACGGTTATATACAATATTTTTAGTAGATTCTGTGAGAGCCTGGACCGTAGGCTTACTATCATTCATTATTACAGATGGTTCCATCTACTGTGTGTTATTAAGAGCAAATAAACATTTAATAAAGATACAAGTTCGATGAAAATTTGTCTTATTAGTAAGAGATACTCTTGGAATGTTCTACCCAAAATATTTTAATTGATTTTTTTCTTGGTCAGTTGACAGGTAAAGAATTGGAACTTGATGTCGGGGAAGATCGAATTCTAGTAAGATCAACAAGGAAAAACGAAATGATTGATTTTTTTCTTCCATACAATGTGAATCGTGACAAAGTTACAGCTAAATATTTTGTCAACACTCAGGTAATTAATGTTTGGTATTATATATATATATGTTATTCATATTTTCGAATAATTTTGTATCAAAACTGTATGTTATTTTAATACTTTTTACAGAATCTTAGGATTGATTTACCAGTCAAAGAGTAGAAAATCAATAGAAATAAAAAAAACAGAGATTATATTAAATAAAGAAATAACATGCTTTTTAAAATGTGTTTAATGTTTTAAAATATCGTAAGTTTATAAGTTGTAAATGCTTTATTTCTAATTTCGGATTGCCTTCTAAGAAATCCTGGAACTGTATTTTCTTAAAAAAAAATATTATTGTATTGAGTAATTATGATTTATGAAGTTTTTCAGAAAGGAGTTTAAACAAAAGTTTTGTTCTTAAGTAAAAAAATAAAAAAATTTTTTCCTACAAATTTAATCTAAATCTTTTCTGAACCCAAAATTTAATCTTTAACAAGAAAATTGGGGAAAACTGTTTTAGAAAATGCCTATTTTGCAATTAGCGAAGTGGGTCTCTGTTTAACACATCCACAAGATACGTTTTATGCGTTTGCATGGAGAGCTGACTAGAAGAATCATTAAAGGAAAAATTAGCGAAAAAAGTTATGCCTGTTTTGTTTCATCGTGGAACTAGAGAAGGGAATCTGGAATACAGACTCTTGAATCCTATGTTAAGATAAAGTGAGCAGATACTAGGATGATTTTTGTGTCTGGAAGAAGATTCTCAACTCAGGCTTCTATGCTCTGGAGCAAGCTGTAGCTGAGATGGTGTTTGAAGTAAACACAGAAAAGTGACGCTTTCAGGAGCGTTTGCAAATCACCAAAGGTGGTTAATTCATCAAACAAAATCTAAGAATATAAAATTGTCTGCCTTTCCTTAGAACCTTATTTCATTGAACGAAATAGAGAAAAGCGTAAAATTGATTCACCTTTCTTTAGAGGCTTCTCCACTTTGCATTTTATGTAATTCTGTGACGGGTCAATCGAAGCGTGCTCGATATAGTTTTGACAGAAGGACTAGCGAGCTTGCTGTAGATAGAAAAGTACTTCTTAGGATCTTCTGCTTAGCGCAATACTTAATCATAAAAGTCGAAAAGGAAGGGCAAGTCCCACAACAAAAACTTTTAAAAAGTATTTTTTCTTATTTGTTTTTTAAATAATGCAGAATTGTTACCACAACCGGAGCATGAGTAATAGCGCTTGGTTCAATACTTTTAGTTTTAAGACTGCTTTTTCAAAAAATAACGAGTAAATTCTGATAAGCCATATAACATTCGTACTTAAAAGTTTTTTCCTAGACTTAGTTTCCGATTATTAAAGTTAGATCATGCAACCAAAAACAGCATAATACTTGTTTTGCCTTAGACAGTTCATTATTTTATCTGTCAATACACGCTTAACTGCATTCTATGATAAGTACAACATTTTCAATTTCTATTCTTTACATTTGGTTTGTATATTGTAAATTAGTTTATACAGTGTTGTGAAAAGCTATTCTCATTTCGTTTAAACCTTTTTTTTTTTTTTTAATTTGTATCTAATTTTAGTGCAATGCCATTCAATTTAAACATTGCGATTAAGAACTTCTTCATATTTCACCCAAGCTTTAGGCAAATTTATTTTTCCTTCTTCAGGACAAATTCTAACAACATTCTTACAAGGATATAAGTAATTATACATAGAAACTGAACTAAATTAAAAAGAAACTTTCCTTTCAATTAGAGCTTTATTTTATTTTCATTGATAGATAGACAGATAATTTTATTGCCTTCAAATCATTTGTATACAAATGAACTATATGTACACGTATTATGATGTACTAAACGTAAACTTGAAAGAATAATTAATTCTTTACCTTTTTTGTCATTTGTTATTTCAGTTAAATACTTTTTAAAAATTTTAACTAGTCTTAGAGGTGGAACAATTAAATCAAAGCCAAGCTTCTGATTCAATTATGGAAATAAAACAGAAGAGATTTCTTATTAGTAGAATATTTATGTTAAAAAATATTGGATGTGAGCTAAGTAATTTTATATTTTCCCTGCTAGCAGTGTACAGGCAGCTGACTCAGGACAGAACTTGGGCAGTTTTGGTGGATAAGGGAAACCACGTACCACCACTTTACCAAGAAGTGATGCAGTAGCATGTTTCAGAGCGCTGACTGTACATGACTACTCAACTTCCATCTCTATCGGATAGGAGTTAGGAAAACCCAACTTGTACTCTGTATGGCCAAGCTCCAATGATTTTTGAGAATCTTGACACCTTTCTCAGCCAGAGGATCTTCTTTTACACCTGATTGCGACAAATGGACGATCTTCGTCAAGGATGTATTGGGCTGCTAGAGGTCGTGTGGCAGTTTTGCATTAAAAGACCACGTAGGGGGGAAAAAAAATTCCTTGCTTGTTTTTTTTGCAAAGGAAATTTGTGAAATCTCGTGGATGAAAATGTGGGTTAAAAAAATCACTCTTAAGATAATATTTCAGACAATAAATAAAAAATATTTATATATAGACTAACATAAAGATAAAATTGTTTGTATAGTTATAAAAATGACCACTAGATGCCAGCACTTCCTAAAAACATAATCTCATTTCGAGGAAACATAACAAGAAAAAAGAGCTCGCAGCTGGAAAAACCCTGGAGGGTATTGTTGTAGGAAAAGCACAAGATTCCATCTGACCTTCCATGACATTCAGTTGTGGCATGCTTCAGACTTACCACAGGCCCTGATTACCTTCAATCACACCTATCCCGAATTGGTGTAGCATATAACCCACTGTGTAATCTCTGCCTAATTTAGCAGACACAGGAAATTAGCATTCCCTTGATAATCCTTTCAGTATGGCTTTGCTATATTGGACAGCCAGAAACCGGATGGCCCTTATCGTTGGGGTAGAAAAAAATTAAAAAAACTTTCAAGAAAACAATTTTATTCGTAGTTATAAATGTTGCCACCAGATGTCTCACCTCATACAATTACTTTTACAGTGACTGATCCTCAACATCCATTTTACAATTACATTTACTATTTACAAAAATAGTGGAAAGTGGAATAATTTTCTTCTTTTTTTTAAAAAAAATTGCAACATAAAATACTGTGAAATATCAGAATTTGTAACAGGGGTTTAAACTATCATAGACGCTTAAATTTATTTTAATTTGAAGTTATGTGGAAAGTTCTTGTAACTGTAGATTTGCGTCAGGACTTCGCCCCTGAAGAATTTGAAAAATTTTGTTATCTTAAAATTATTTATAAGACTTTTTTCAATGAAGAAATAATTTATTATTATTTGTTAGTTCTAGATCCATATATTAATTTTTTAGAACTTTATGGTCATGTTAGTAATTTTTACTCTCTGTTATTTCTTTTAATGAAAAGACAATTTACAATAATAATTGCTATTACTGTGGGCTATGATTCTTAGCATTGAAAATGTTTTATGGGATGGTGATTTGGTGAAAAGTGTAATGTAACAACACCAACACATTTTAATCATATGTTTAATAATTAATAAAATAATTTTTATCAATTAAAATTTGGGTATAGTACGAGTTCATATATAATTAAAATTCTTATCAGTTGAATGTACATCGTCTTGGAGATTGTATATTTACGAGTAATATAAATAAACTTCATTTTTATCAATTTTGCCTATTAGTTGTGATGAACATGAACCAGAATGTAAAAAAATGAAAACATAAATTTGAAATATTACTATTATTTATTGCATTCAAAGAAATATTTTATAATTTACTTTGTATATTTTATATCGTATATTGTGTAATTTATTCAGATTTCTTATTTCATTTATTTCTTGGATTATTTCATGATTAAAAAAACAATCCCATAAAACATTTAATGTTTGACTTTTTCGTGAAAAACCCGTTTATTTTTTGTATTTCATATAAAAAAACTGGTTTTGTCTCATATATAATGTACTCAAATATACATAATTTATATTCTTAAATTAGCCATACTAATTATTACGAAATTACGATAGTGAGAAATAAATACATTTCATTCATTAAGAAAAAAAATATGACACCAAAATCGAGAGGCATTATCAATAAAATTTGGCAGAGACGTTCTTCACGAATTGGAACTGACCAATCTTAATGGAGACTATTCTAGTAGATTTTTTTTTTCAGCATAATTAAATACCATTTTTACTACATTTATTTTTACTTTTCTTAACTCTATTGTAATTTTATTATTTTCTTGTATTTTTTTGCCAACAAGAGATAATAACCATTAATTAATGAACTTTTGAAACTCAATGAAATTTTGCTGTTTTTGATGCATACACAAGTGTGTATCAGCTAAACTTCCTCTCTGTAATTCTATGTTATCACATTGTTTTGACAAAACATCCTGATGATGAAAAGAACAACGAAAAGAAGCAGGCTATAATGGAAAATATCTCTGATGCCTAAAAGGGTAACCTTTTTGTAATTCGTTTTATAATTTTGCACTCTCTTGATGACATATTCTTTCTTAAACTTACAAGTATTGCATAAAATTTTTTTATAAAGTTCTGATAATGATTTTTTATCCTGAGAATCTTTATGAAACTTTTTATAATGAGATAATAAGCTGTAACGCCTCGCAAATTTACATTACCTGTAAAAAAAAAAAACTGATTAAAAAATTAAATAATAGTTTCAATAATAAATAAAAAGTAATAGTTTGGGTTTGAACTACCAAAACCAAATTGTATTTAAGCTCATGAACCAGTTATTACAAAAACATTCATCTAGAAATATCACTTCTTAGTATTTTTATCTAATTCAATTTTTTTTTTCCGCATCCATTTTTAATTTTTACAGTAAGTTATAATATCTTTCAAAACAATCTATAGCGATATTTTAATTAAGCAATAAAAACATCCAAATATTAGCCTTGCTCACATACCTTTTCGTTTTAGGAATCTATTTCTGCAAGAGATCTTATTAACTAAGATTGACATAATCTTTTTAAGCACAGCAAAAATTATTTTAAAATTCTGTTGATCCTTAGACAATTTCCAATATATAGCATCGAATCTGAATGCCAATAAACATGTTACTTTATATAAATTTATCAATATAGTTCTTTTGTTTAAAATAGAAACGTCAAAAATGATATTGTTCATTCTAATAGCGCTTAAATTCAGCATGCGCCTTTTGAAACCTCTAAAAAAAGACAAGAAAAAATATTAATTAGAGTTGTGTTTACATTGCTGCTAGAAATTGTTTAGCCTAAAGGTAATATTTATAAGTATTTGTTGACCGTTGATGAATTATGTTATGAAGAAATTTGGTGATGATCGGTCAAGAAAGAAACATTCAATTATACCAACGTTTCCATAGAGTTTCCTGACTTTATCAAGGCTTTAATATGTAGATAGACATGAAGATGTGGACAAAGAATTTTTAAAACATACACATTTGTTACATCGCAGAAATATAAAGAAAGAAAATTAAAAATTACTGTTACTTGACTCAAATCATGTACAGAAATGAGAGATCACTTTCGGAATAATAAAAAAAAGTAAACATAAAAATCTTCCAATCCAAAACTTACTCCAAATCAATAGACGTTCTGAACGATATTGTTGATTTAAATGGTTTTCCTTCATATACAGATAAGTCTAATGAAACAGTTTTCTCCTGTACATTAAATAAATATCCAATGTATGGTATTGTTTCATTTCTAGTTTGCTGTTGATCATTGAATAAATTTGTAAGCGTTTTGTCTTTTCGGATTTCAAAACCATATTTTGAAGTAAAATTAGTAATTCTCTGCCAAAACCTAAAGGCAAGGTTGGTAAATTAAATATATAATAAAGTTAATATATTATTTTAGTTGAACTATGTCAAAAGATTAAATATCATGTGAAAACTTACATTGCTGCTTTATCTTTATTTTTTGTTACAAATAAATAGTCATCTACTAATCTTAACAAAATATCTCCTTCATCAGGATTAAATAGATCATTCAGATATTTGGCATCAAAGTCATTATAATATATATTGCATAATGCAGCTGATAGCTTCATACCTTAAAAACAAACTTCAATATTATTGGATGTTGTACTATGCCATGAAAAGATTAGAAGAGTATGCTTATATAAGCATATTGTAAACAATTACCTTGAGGTAGCCCTTTTACATAATTATATATCTGTCGAGAATTTTTCAACTTTACATAGATGTTACTGACATAATGGAAAATATAATTTTTCATCTTAACCACAGAAATTTTCTGAAACATTTTACGACTTTTATTGTGAACTGAGAATAAGTGCTGTAATTCTGTCAAATTTTTGAAATTGAGATTTTACTGAAATATTTTAATGAATATGAAAAAAAAATGTTTATAGTATTTGATCGTTTCTATGTATTATAAACAAAAGAACTCCACAACGAAGAGCTAAATTGGTCTATTTAGATATCAATGGAGAGGTGATCCTTACGAAGGTTTTGTCAAAGTCTATCAACCAAACTGACTACTTTAAACAATGTAATTTTCTCGAAACTAATTCATTTTTTTTGTATTTACTAACTTATGCTACTGGGACTTACATTCAATATTTTTCAGAGGAAATAAATTTTGTCTGGAAAGCTGTGAAGTTAGCCTTGTCTCCAGACTTTATTAAATGGTGGCTAAAATTGCGAGTTGAAGAAAATCGACTAATCGGAAGTGCGTCTTTTCTGAAAAGTTTTCAAAATTCAGAAGAAAGTTTGATAATCTTGAATTTTAGTTATAATGCCATTTGAATACTCAAATTAAGATTAATTAAACTTTTAACAAAAATTCCAAATTTTTATGAAAATTCGCCTTTGCATGGGGGTTACTAATAAGTGTTAGTGTTTCACATAATTCGTGATCTAGTAAATCCATTATCAAATCATTTATTAAATCTGTACGTTTCTACATCTATAAGAATGTTCTGTGTGTTTACCTTTGAAATAGCTGTTTTTCTTATTAACTTTGATGGGAGCGTTAGATGCAATTCAGAAAACTGTTCGCAAACCTTCACTGTTCTTCTATCAAGATCTGTACATTCAAACTGTGCTAAAGTCAAAAATGGGTTTTTTATTTTATCTAATAATGTAATTAGTATTTTCTGTAAAACTTCCTAAAAAATAAAATATTTCATTAATATTATTATACAATATATGTTATATTAGAATCACTGTATAATAACGTATTTTGCCCTCTTTTTTACAAAATAATGACCAATTCCCACGATCATCATAACGATCATGATTTTTAAGAGAGCTTCTAATATAAATTTGAGACCAGTTTTCTTTATTCACCTTCGGATAAATGAAAACATTTGAAATTTAATGCATTCATGCTTTAGCGACTTTATTTTCTTTTAGCATACTTACATGCAATATTGATCCAAAAGCATCTTTAATATCTGTTTTCACATAGTATACATGATCATTTTTACCAATTTTTTTCACAAAATTTGACCAATAGCGATGAATATTAGATGTAATATTTGTAACTGTTTTCTTTTCAGTAGCAAATAACTGCTTAAGAAAAATGTTACATACTTTGGCCATTTTTTCTGTATTTTTTTGAAATATACTGTGAAAAGATTAAATATATATTAGTGAACAAACTATAAGTCAATAAATTTACATTTGATTTTTATAATAAAAACATTTATGCAAATAAAAACCACCTTCTATGAATAATTGGCCTTAATTTAGTAGAAGTCTCTTTTGGTATAAAACGTACTACAGAAACAGCGTCATAATCAAATTTAGCATCAGTTAATTCATATTTCTTTATATCTACTTTGTGTAAATGACCTTTTGAAATCAATTCTTCTAGTGCCTGCTTTTCTACATTAATCCACTGACTGATTGTAATGTAAATAAGTTCCTTTGTCTATAATTTACAAAAATTAGTTACTTATTGATTTTTATTCAATTTCAAAGAAATCTATTTAAAAGATGATAAACATTTATAACGAATCACAGAATAACAATTTAATTGAGAATATGGCTAATATTAAAAAATGCTGTTTATAATCAATAAATTGTTTAAACTGTTGTTTTTAGTTGCATTGAAGTTGAAGAAATTAATGATTAATTATTAAGCATCGTTCATTAGTTGACTCATGTTTGCAGAATAATCAACGATAATTAAATATTATGGTACAGTATCGTCAATCAAAAAATAAAATTAGTTATTTCAATCTATTCATTTTTTTCATTAATAACCTATTTATACATTTATTGCATTTTTATCTTGTTGCAGATCTCCCTAACTTTTTGAAAACTCTGTCTGTTAAATACCTAAATAATCATTCAGGATTTCGTAGATGCTATTTCTGACTAAACAATATAATAATTAAATTATATTTACCAAGTATTATTACCAATCAACCAGTATTCATTTCAAAAATTACAATTTTCAATATACGTCTGAAGACACTACATTGACTGCGATCAAGTATTGGTCATAGTAGTTTGAATTAACTAATAATGTTCACGTCTGTCAAGTTGGACTGGCCACCAACGAATTTTTAGGAGATTTTGTGCACATCGTTATTGCCGTAGAATTAGGAGAGCTTACAGAAAGAAAGTGGCCAGCCCAACTGACAAGTTAGACTGGCCACCAATTTCTATTTGGCTTTTTAAAATTCTTTTTTACCAATCTTAGTGTTGCGTTTCACCAAATTTCAACGTTTGTGGCGTAAAATTAAAAAAGTTATTAAACAAATAAAGTGGCCAGTCCAACTTGACCACAAACTTTATTTTCACTTTTTGCTACATGTTGTTGATTTCTGATTTAATACTGTTCATACGCTAGCCATACAACCATGGTGATTTTATAGAACCGTGCAGAGAGCTCCGGCCTTCACTAAGATGGTATGAATTTAAATTAGCTTACTATGGTAAAAATATGTTAATATTTACCTTATTAGTTTCAGTAACGTAAAAACAACAGCTTATAATTTTAAGTATAATCTCATTGATAAGCCACATGACAACTTTCGCACATAAGTTTTGTAAGACTTTATTATCTCCTTCAATAATTCCATCCATTATTTCACCCAATGTTATACAGTGGTGTAAATCACTTTTTACAATAAGAGATATGTTCTTTAAAAATCTATCAAAATTTTGTCGCTTATTGAATATTCTACAAGGTATAATTTTTATCAATGTGTTCTGCAGAAATGAAAGAACTGTATTCTGTGGTACTATGATATCCTGAAATCAAATTGTTAAATTTGTAAAAGTTTTTTAAAACACTGTTGCTTCTATAACATGTAATAAATCATAGTGCGATGTTTATCTTAAATTGATTGTAAACATAATGAAACAATCCTCCATCTCCTTACTATACCAAAAAATAAATATAAATGAATTCAAGTGAAGTTCATATTTTAAACTGAAAGTCTTAAAAAAAGTCATCTGAGAATTTTTTTATGATGGCCTGCATCATTTTGTAGTCATCGACCGGTTTCAAGCATTGGATATCTTATAAAAATCAATGAGTTCGTCGATTGGATTAATACACACACACTGCATTTCGCTGATAAACCAACTTATAAATTTTATCAAGACATCGTGAGATAGCTGAATGCAAAAGTCGTTCAATGATCAAACTCGAAGCAGACTATCACGAAAGAAATCACTTCATGTTTTTACGATTTTTCGGTTCTAACCCTTTATTCGATCGCTATAAGATTTATTGCTGTCTTCCAGAACTGAAATTATCTTGAATAACTAAATAGAATCACAAAAACTGAATAACCTATCTAAGTATTTGAGAAGAGTATCATATCACCTTTTCTTAGATGTCACTTACATTTTGTGGCAAGTAGTTCTTTAAAAGTTTGCGAATCTGACGTATAGTCAAATCCGCATGTCCAATTTGCTCGAGACTAGATATAGCCTTGGTACGTTTTAGTTTAGAATTAACTTGCCGTCCAACATTTTGTTCAAGCACATTTTCTAAAATATTCTTTGTCATTATAAATGGTTTTTCACCATCTCTAATCATATTATTATACATCATTTTGTGTCGAGAAATTTGAATAAGTTGGTCATAACCGAACTCATTTTTATGATCTCTTTTGTCTGTGGTGGGCCAATTTTTCTTAATTGATTTTTCTGAATTTCTTAAACAGGCTTTCACACCAACATTTATATAATTATCTTCCTGCCATTCTAAAAACAATTTGCAATCATTGAACAAATAATTCACAAAATTTATGCCAAGATTATAATATAGATATCGCCAAAGACAAGTCTCTTTTGTTGAAAATAAATACTCCTCTTTATCTGATAAATAGGTCGCAATATAACTATTAAAACGCAGTACATAATCCTGTCTCATATTCAAAAATTCTTCCCACGATATACTAAGATCTTTATCTCTTACAGATGGAGGTAAACATGATTTAGATATCAAAAAAACATTTTTAAATCGAGAATCGAGAGACATTCTACACACGTTAAACTCATTTAAAATAAGAAATTCATATAAACTTTGCATGCTGAATGACAAACTTTCTCTAAGAAACTAATTTATCCAATATCCGGCAAGTATTTTATTCACACTAAATACTAAATAGAAACAAATATAACTTATAAAGGTGCATTTACACGGGGAATGTTTTTGGTCAGTTATTAGATGATGTCAGTGCAGTCAGTTGCGTGTAACAACGGTCAGTTAACGGCAAACTCTGACAACGAAGTTTTATTTACGCCGTGTAAACAACGCCATTTTCACTGACATTCTTCGCTGACCACGAGGGAGCGTCAGAAAAATCACTGTCGAGTAAATCCGTCAGTGTTTTGGTCAGTTACTTCTCTGACAGTTCAGACAGCCATCTCTGTATTTGTTTTATTACTTTGAAGAAAGAAAAATAGAAAGTAATTTGTGAAAATGCCATGAAAAAGATGCCGGAAGACGTCGGCATGGATAAGCGGTGAAATGCAAGCTTTAATTAGTGAGTGTGAGTTGAAACCATGCCTCTGGAACTCAGTTCTAGATCAATATGAAGACAAGTCCCTGCGGTAAGTGTACTTAAATAATAATAATTGATTTATAAGTTTGCATATAAGATTGATTTATTAATGGCAATCAATAGATATTTCTAACTTATTTACACTAATTTTTGAGGTTAGGGGAAGGAGTTAAAATTCAAATATCGAGTGTTTCAATGAACTAGTACAGTTTTTGCAGTTGATTTTATATACTAAATTGGGAAGAAGTTATATTCTTGTGTCTTTTAAGGGATTTGTCTATTGTTTCAGATGGCCTTTTATGTAAGTCTTTAGCACATCCTGTCGAAACGTATGGTAAAATAGAATCGCTTCAACAGACCTATACCATAATAATAAAAATAAATTATAAATAAACAAGGTCAACAAAAAATACTCACAGAGAAAACATAGTTTTTGGTTTGTATTACAATTCTCAAGTGTTCACTTTACAGAAGAACATACCTTAATTGTTTAAGATGTTTTTACATTCATAATATATTTAATAATATTAACAATACAACAGAATATGAATGCATTTCAAATTACCAAGAGCAGGAGGTGTTAATTGAATCACTTGTTTTGGAGAGGTAACATGTACAGAAATTCAAATTTTACAGGAAGGAGAAAAAAAGTTATTTCGCCATAATTATGAAAGTTTCAACACTCTTACAACTGTCTGTATTATAATGTGTATATTGTTTACAGAATGCTATGATACTGAATTGCTTAATATATTAAATACTAATAGATTGGAGAGCAACAAGGCATCAAAAACGGAAATCAGAAAAAATCGTCACGTGTTACCTTTTCAAAACAAGTGATTCAATTGCAGTTACACTTTTTTACAAATGAAGGTAATAGCTAAGTGTTTAGCAGTTGCACTCCCACGCAGAAGTCCCGGGTCCGAGTCCAGCATGTTGCCCTTAGATTTTTTCTTCCTAGGGGCCTTTACAGCTCACAGTCCGGCTGCCGACGGAGCACTGACAAGGCTACGGGCGCTAATGACCATAGATGTTGCCGCGCCTTAGATTAAAAAAAAAATCTTTTTTACAGATGTTAGTACTGCCATGGTACTTCCCCATCTGTCATAAACTAATGTTTGAAAATGTCTCATGTGACCTTGCAATGATTGGAGTTTTAGCTATTGTCACTAACTATAGTTGCAAGTGGCATACAGATGTTCAATTTAGGAAGTTTTCTTCATTTCGCCACTGTACTTCTGTTACAACTCCTTCATTTTATCTGTCAAAATCTGTACTGGATGCATAGAAGTTATTGGTGGATGCGTGGGTCATCAAGAAATTATTCAGAGATATATTGCCAAAACCACTGTTGTAGTTTTTTCAGGACTCAATTTAATTTGATTTCGCAAAACTCTAAATCGAGCTGACATAATTCCAAACACATTCTCAGAAATAATTCTTTACCGTTACAGAATCAAAATTTTTTTCTGAACCTTTCAGATTTTTCTGTGAATAAGGCATCAGTATGTAACACCTCATGGCTTGCAGTTTATGAAATCATAGTGATGGAATTAAAAGCTGCTATGTATGTTATGTATAAATATATACATACACACATAAATAATATTCATTGCAATAATATAATTTATTTTTTACAGGAAATTCCAATTCTGGAAATAGTAGATTCACAACCTTCATATGCATACAATTTTTAACCGTTACATGCATCAAAGAGGAAGAAGAATAGCAGTGAAATTGAAACCGAGGAGAAATTAATAAAGAACTCGTCAGTATGGCTTTCACAACAATGCACATTTCAACTGATTCAGAGTAGGTTTTTGGGGAAATATTGTCGATAAGTTGAGGAGGTTAAGTAAAAATAAGAAGAAAAGATTGAGGAGCGAAATTGAACAAATAATGGTTCAATATGAAGATAGTGATACTGACAGTGAGCGAGCCAATGGTACAGCAGAAAATTTGTATTCATTAACTGATATATTATATATTAACTAATTAATTATTATTTTTATTCATTTCATTACTTTTACTGTGGTTTTTGAAAGCTTTATATATGCTGCTTTTTTGCAAAACTATTTGTTAATAGATTGGTTGAATTTTGTGCGATTCAGAATAATTTTCTGTTGAACTAGTTATTATTTATTTTTAAAGGAATAATTATCTCATTAATAAACAGGTGAGTAAGTTTTTAAACTCATTCGTTCATACCATACAATCTGTGGAAGTCCTGTTTGTGGAAGAACTTTGACATATTACTACAATTTCTGTATTTATAAGATAACAGTATAAATAAATAAAAAAAAAAAGCTTTTTTCAAATACATTATAGATAACTTAAAAGGATTATTCTATGAAGAACCAAATAAAGAAGTTTTTCGCATGTGATTTCATGGTACTAAACAGATCTGCCATTTATTATATATTACATTGATCGTTAAAAGTACTATACTTGAAGAATGTCGCACTATAATAGTCCTATGTACTTGACATAAAAAGTTTGTTATGGAACAGAACTAGCTTAACTTATTTTAGGATATTTCTGCATCAATATATTTTAAGTTAGGTTACTTGTGCAAAGAAACTGTTTTACTCTCATAACCCATACACTTTACATTATTTCTGCACTGAATAATATGTACACAAATAAGTTAGACAGCATAATAAACCTCATTTTGTTAAAATTTCACTTATGATACCAAACCAACGATATGGTCTTTTTAAAAAGTATAATATACTTTTTAATGTTTCGGTTTATTCTTTATTTCTCAGTATAGGGTATGGGATCGTTTAACATCAATGGAGGAGTTAAAAATTAGGATAGTTGATACATGAAACTACTAGTAAGTCTCTACTGTAATGCATTTCATCTGTACCAAAAGATATTTCATCTTATTAACATTCTTATTAAAGAATATTAGATGCCTATAGTCTCTTGTAAATATTCATTCTATAGGGTACTATATATTCTAGTGCACACTTCCGAAATTATTTGAGAAATAGTGCACACTGGCGCACTGAACAAATACATTAAAGAAACTGTTCCCTGTAAATAGACGAAAATGTAAAAAAAAACATTGCAAAACTCTTCAACACAATTCCTAAAAACCTACAATATTATGCTCTCCTTTTAAATTTATAAGCAATTTTAAGTCCAAGTAATATTTTAGGAAAATAATTATCAAATATACTCGTGATCATTCTATGTCAGAATTAAGAGAAATGAAGTAGCAGACTTAACTAAAGAGAGCTACAGTTCAAGTAGTTTGGATAAAAATTCCTTGGAGATGTACATTGATAGATCTAATATCTACCGTTAGAAAAAATGGCAAATTAAGTATGTTGTGAGAAGAGAAGCTTCTATAAAGAAATAAATCCAAAAATAAACAAATAAAAAAAAGGGTATAGAGATCACATTATATAAAAGAACAGTGATATTTGATGTTCTTTGCAACCGCTGCTTTTGTTATTCTAATAAAAATAGATTAGATTAAATAGAAAAAAAAATTCAAACTTTCACCGGCAAATTTATTGCTAGAATTTTTTAAAAACTATGGTTTAACTAGCGAAGTTAGAAGAAAAACCATAAATGCTTTCCTGAAGAAGGCAATATAATAATCAGGCTGATAAAATTTGTGTAACGAGTAACTCAAGTGCATGTGAAGAAAACTTTTAATTGCAAATCAACAATCTACAGAAAGTTTATGAACCTGATGATAGAGGGAAATCAAATCACTGAGACTTAATCGAAAAAACTCTATAGGAATAAAATCCAGATATCATCCAACATTACGGTTCGAACTCAACCACCAAATTAAGTTAGATTCTGAAGGCATACTCATGAGTAAATTACGTGTGGGACGAACAGCAGAAATAGTCTCAACAAATTGTTCATATCCTGAAAAGGTGTGAATATAAGGAGGAAGCATATATGGAATGAAAGCTCTGAGTTCAGGAAAAACGAATTTGACCAAGGAAATTTAGAAAAATGCAATAGGGAAAGAAATTTGCTGTAGAATAGTTGACCAGAAATAGCAACATGGTAGAGAAGAGCAATAATTTTACAACGAAATTTATTTAGAATAGACCAAGCAAAAGGAGTATTTCAAAGAAAAACAGACTTGTTCAATATTAGATTCAATTATAATGCAAGCAATTTTTTTTTTTAAATTCGCGCTCGTTACGAATGTTTGTGACATCAGACTAGTGACTGTTGATGATTTTGGGCCTTTGAATAGCACTCATGGCTGATTGTACAAAAAGGAAGCGAGATCAAACCCTGATGTAAAAATGCTGTTCGGAGAAAGAATGACAGAGAATACGACTTGCATTACTGGGTTGCATAGGCAATGTAAAAATAATTTTCGGATTATTTGAATAGTTTCTAGGAATAGTTAAAGAATCGCTGCGCTTACTACTGGCAAAATTAAAAGTGAGCAATTCAACGAGTGAGATCTTTATAAGATCCAATTACTTACTAAACTTTTTAAATTTCATTTTTGAGAACAATAAATAAATAAAATTTCGAGATGATATATTTTTTCTCTAGATAATAGTAAAAATAACACCAATAACAAAACAAACAAGAATAATAATTTCGTATTACACGCACTTTCCAGAGCAACGAAGCATTCCTGAGCGAAATCATGATTAACATGGTGCACCACTAGGCCTTCCGCAAATTGAGCTGCTCCAGGAATAATATTAAAACTTCTCTAAGCATGGTATATTGGGATCGTTTAGGTGTTATTTACTTTACATGATCAAGTATCACCAGAACAGGGATTAGTTCAGTGGTGGCGCGCTGGACTACGAGCAAGGAGGTCCAGCAGGGCTGCCCTTAGATTTTCTCTTCTTAGCAGCCTCTTATAGCTCACTATCCTGTCAGCTCACTTCCTCCTAGATTTTGTGAATATTTGTTACTATTGCGAGAAGAAAAATGCAACAAGGTATGATGATATCGCTTTCCACAATAATTACATTTATTAGTTAGTAGAAAAGCAATTAATCCCTGAGTGTATCGATCCGAAATAATTCAAACATAAATGAATAGACTTTGTTCGCTCATATATGGGTTTAAGAAAACTAAACTTGGAGCATCTACTTATAATTTATGACGCTTTTGGGAATTGGGATACAAGTGTTATTTGAATAGAAAAATCGGTTGACGTAAAACTTTGTTTATTATTTCTGGAAACTTTGGAGAATTAGCTGAAATGCGAAGAAGTTTGACCGAGATTTGCGATGAGATTTTCAGCTTGAATCTAAACTCATTGGGTAAAATTGGCATTGGTAAATAAAATTAGAAAAATCCTCATAAGTAGGAAGGAATTTACTTTTTTGATCTATATTCCGTCTCAAATCGTTCCCTTGATTTCTCATCTAACAGTCTCAACCCTAAGGCACATAAAATAAATCCCAAAGAATCAGGGAGTTTTATTTATGAAAGCAGTGGAGCCTTACAAAACTGTTTCTGAGAACTTATTTTATGTATCATCTAGACATGATAAACGAGAGCTTTAAACAAATTAGCCTTCTCAGGTTCATTAAAAATTTTTGAACCTGAATACAAATTTCATTTATAATCACAAGATAAATCTGAGATCTGATCTACAAGTTCGGGCAGTTTAGTTTCTACCTTATTAATATCAAGTTTATACCCCATTGTATCAAAACAAAGAATTTAAATAAATTCACAAGAAAAACAACTAGATTAGAAGTGAAACAGATGAAGTAGTCTGAGATAGATCAAGAAAATACAAATTATAAATAATTGAATAAATAAAAATTATTATATAAACTAACTAGACTCCAGCTAATGTGCTGATAACAAAAATTCACATCATTTTACTTGCTAATAATAGTCGACCTGTAACTAATAGAAGACAAATCACTAATATACAGGACTTAAAAATTACAAATTAGAATCATATTTATTATACATCGAAAATATCTTCTATAAAAAATAGCAATAAATATAATTTTTCTAGTAAATAACTATTAAAAAATATATTTCAGAAAAGTATAATATAAATATTATAAAACAGAAAACTATAAAATAACTAACTAATACAGAAACTTATAAAACTAAAATATTTAATTGAAACATTTGAAATGAATCTTGTAAACCATACAAATGTACTTAGTTAAAATTAACTTAGTTCATAAAATGGTATTAGTAACAAAATGTACTGGAACCGTGCAACGTTGGTACGAACATTATTAAAATTGTTGCCTAAGACGAATAAATCGTAATTAAGCCCGGAGACCTGAAAAATATGTTTTATGGACTCCCATAAAATCATTCGCCATGAACATCATGACTTTTCGAGCTGGTTATTCTTGTAGGAAAATGGGCTGTATTTGCTTTAATGAATAATTAATCACAGAATTATATATCATTTTATTTGGTTTCAATACTCGAAATTACACATAATTGAAATGTGATCATAGAAAACAATATAAATGAATATTTTTTACTGAAAGAAGAATGAGAACAAATTAGAATAAGGTTGAAATTAAATAAGACAATAAAGATAAATTTATACGAGTGACGTCATTAGTTTTTTTTTATCTAATTAGGAGCTTTTTGATATTTAAATATATTGATGTTTGGTACCTGATCTGCTTGTGCCGGCCAGCATATACGAAATTAAATTTGCCATTAGAATAAGTTTCTGGATGCGTATAAAGCAACTGGGCACTTGGTATCGTAATGTTTTATTTTGAAAAACTATTTTTAGTAGTAATTTAACAATAATATTTTTCATCTTACAAATTATTAAGTTGTACGGTGAAAACCTATGCCACAAAAAAAGTTCTATTTCGCACGTAGTTAAATCATTAAAAAAATCTCTTAATTACAACACCTAAAAAAAATGGAGTCTTAATAAGGTCTAAAACCTCGGAAAAATGTATTAATTTAATAAAATCCAATTTTATTTTTCTAATCAAATTCTAATTTATATTAAAATCAATTAAAAAAAATTAATACATTATTAACATAATTTTATATTATTTGTATGAACTATTTTAAAAATATTATTAAATGATTTTTGACAATTTAAAATAAAAAAATTATTGAATTATTAATTTATTTACACGGTAATTGAAAGTGAAAAATAAATAGGTATATTAAAATATGCATTTCAATAATTATTTTTCAAGAAATTACGGATCCCTTGCCTGGCCCACCCACTTCCTCGCTTTTTCCGTCTCGTCATCAGCTCTGGTGAACACCAATTCTATACGTAAGTAAAATTAACTCATTATATTTTGGGTAAATTAATAATTATTTATGAAATTCACTTCACAGATTATTAAATAACCAATAAGTATTATAAATATGTTTGAATTTTATTTGTTATTGTTTGATTTAAACAAATGAAATAAACTAGGTCAAATGGATTCCGAAATTCAGGTAAAATTTACTATTTAACTGTAATGATTAAAATTCTTTTTATACCATCTGAAAAATAGTATTTTAATCTATTATAATAAAATAAAAGATGGATTTGTACAATTTTTTTTTTTTTTTAAATTTCGAATGCTATACTCAAAGAAATTAAACGAATAATTATGTTAACTGAAACCACTAACTCAAAATGGCGTGGTTATGACAAAGATTTTTTTTCCCCTTTTTACTTACGTTTCATGCGCATATAATACTGCTTAAAAAGATTTATTTCTTATTTTTATTTACTAAAAATTTTCACATTTAATTTTAAACAGATTTCAAATTAATCTACGATCGATATATCAGAACTGCAATAGTAATTATGTGAGTCATAATTTGTAAAATATAAGGCTATGAAAATGCACTTAAATAAGGTTTATGCAAATTTTTTGCTAATAAGAATAAGTATTTTTAATTAATTCTTAGTCATAAATAAAGAATTTATGACAAAGAATTAATTAAAAATTACATATCTGCCATTCACACAAAGATCGAGGTTTGCTTACAATGGAGATAACATAATATTTTATGAAGTCTTCATTTTTCTTATTTCATCAAACACTTTACCGGATTTTTTTTTTTATTTTTTGTAGAAAGACTTCATATGTAATTTATATTCTCTTAAATTAATGCATATATCATTAATTTTCTCTTAAAGGAATTTCTTAGTGATCTTCGATTCTAAAATCCCTTATTTGTAGATTCAATTTATTAATTTTTTGTTTTTTAAACCCCAAAACACTCACATTAATTACTTAGAAAAATCTATTATAAATCAAAATTTCAATTCACTGCCATAACTGTTTTAACAGGCAAACTTCCTTAGTTGATTACAACTTCTGAGTACATAATTTTTGTTTTTATAACAATGAATACTTTCTTATATTGAAACGGTTAGTGTTTTTTTGTGTGTGAATATATTATCTGTAATAATTCTTCAAACATGCAGGAAATTCTGAAAGCTAACCTTCAAATTGCAAAAAGGTAGAAAGGATTCTGTTGAATTGATTATTTCTTGTTTAAATTAACACAAATAAAAATAATTAAACTTTAAGATTGCACAAGAAATCAAAAGAAGTCTTATATATTGCAGATTTGATTAATTGATTTGTTTTTTTCATTAACATATTCTTAAGAATCAAATTAAGTTTTTGTTAATTTTCACATTTCACAGTTTTAATTTAAGAAAACTAGAAACTCTTTGGTAATTATAACTTTTGTCGCCATAACACTTGCACTCTTAACACGTTAACTAAATGTAAGAAATTCTCCCCAGTATTATGTTTTGGATATAATTTAATTACGGAAACGACAGAATATTATTGGAGGAAAAGTTGTTTATGTTAACGTCTGTAAACAGATATTATTTAAATTCAAATAATCATTTACTTAAGGACAATATTTACAAATATACGTTATAAACATTTAGAGGGCCAAAACAGTTGTCTTAAACTGGTTACTTAACATAAATAATAACAAAATAATATACTATCTCATAATTCGGGAAAAATGACCATTAAAAAATCCTGGTAAAGCTGATGCCTATTAACTTAATCTCGTTCTAGTTGTTTTATGTACACAGCTAATATACTATTATTATACTCCCTAATTAAACAATAAATTAAACTGTTTACATGTTCTTCATTTTTCTCAATGATTCCTTGAAATTTCTCTTTCATATTTGAACATACTGAAATTATGTAAAACTACTGTTCTTAATTTTATTTTAAGTGTGATGATAAATAATATTCTATAGATAAAGACACTTTAATTAAAAAAAAAAAACTATAAAATAATTTTGTATGACTAATTGAACAAAAAATGGGTCAATCATAAACCATTACCTTGTCTCATAGATTCTAATAAGTTACTTCGAATTTAAAACTATTGATTTAGCTAAAAGTATTTTTGATTGATACTCTTCTAACACTAGCCGTCAATTATTTATTAACAGGATAGTCTTAACTTGGTAAAAATGGGATGCTTTATAGGTAAGTTTATTAAAATAAATAATAAAATATTTAAATGTATAAATATTATAGATAATGACAGGACCGATTATCATATTTTTATGACTTTGAAATAGTTTGAAAAGATAATTGTAAATTATTATTTGAAGGAGACATAAAAACTATTTGTGAGAGTTTTATACAATTTACATATTACCTGACAGATATTCAGTTGTACAATTGCTTACTTCATTTATAAGAAATGGGGTTTATTACCTCTATATATTATCCATTTAGAAACACAAGCCACAACAACACTTCAGAAGATACACAGGATTTTCTAGTTCATTCAATTTAAATAGAGATTAAAGTTCAGTATTCATGTTTATTTTGTAGAATAGAGCTTCTTTTGTCCTCTTGATCTCGCTGTCCTGGACGACTTCATCTCTTTTGCTGCAGACCAACTTTATTCTTAAACGCTTCAGCCTATGTTTCTTGTTTTCCCACAAATTGTTTCGAATAACTGGCAATGGATGGCTTAATTCTTTTGTATAATATGTGACTAACCTAGCCTTCTCTGCTATGGTGGAGGCAGCGCCCGCTCTAGGGGCTAGCAACCCGGGCGCAGTTTTGGCTGAAAGTGTGAGAAAAATATTGATGTGTTATCATGCATACACTTCTCTGAACAGAATAGCTTCACATATGCATCGCTTTGCTTATTACTTATCTTGAATTATAAAAGGGCGGTTTCATTACAGATAGCGTTATTCTTGCTTTTACGTCGGTAGTGATAACAAATGGAAGTTCATAAAAATATGCATCTTTATATAAAAAATTATATATATTCTTAAGGGGGGGTCAATTTGTCTTTTTGTCCGGGGCGACGTAACCGCTAGAGCGGGCGCTGGGTGGACGTTACTCCGTGAGAGATCTTATTGCCATCTTCTGTCTCTTCTACTTTGTTTCTTTTCATCTTTCTGAGAAACCCTTTTTTTGTTACCCTGGATCTGATTTAGTTTTTTCTGTACAGGATTCCGAAGAGTATTGAGTTCCGGTTTTAGAAACCCTTTTTTTAACGTCGTTAGATATCCTGTTTGCTGCTCCTATACGTTCCGTTATTTGTTATCTATCTAACTATTCTCTGATAAGTGGGCTCTCAAGTATTGGAAACAATCAACCTTAAAAAAAAAAATTACAAGAAGAAACTGATAATTTCAATTGGTCTTTTAAAAACTTGGATTTTTGTCCATTAGCCCAGTTGATCCGTTTACATTAAAAAATTAATAAATTCCTTTTTTATTGTGGACATAAGTGTAGTAATATAAAATGCGGCATAAACCTTTATAAAAACAGCAATAACTAAAAGAAAACATATAACTGAAAACATAAAAATAAATTAAAAATGCAATTCTCTATTAAAGATTAAATTGCGACAATATAAAAAAATCTATAAATCTATATTTTAGAATCTGTACACAATAATTATTTAATTGTTTACAGCTCATTTAGATATTCAATGTCCAAAAAAAGTCATTCATCTCATATACCCTGAATTCTTCAAGAACCTGATATATAGCATTGAAGTGATAAGACATGCTTCACCTTCTCTTTATTACATAGGGAAAAAATAAAATACTACACATTTCTTGCACCAATAAAATTCCAATTTAGCCTTTTTAGACTCATATTTCATGATATAGGTTCTAGATATTAGAAACCTATATTCATGTTCTAGATATTTTTAAACCTTTTGTGTTAAGGGGTTACTGTCAAATAAATAAACAGTTTTTATACCAGCTGTAAGAAGAAGAGTTTTGCATATTAATCAGTAAATCATTTTTTTAATCATTTTTTTTTTATTTTTTCAATAATTTATAGTTAACTACATAATAAGTTGTTTTCACTTCTAAGGAAATTCTGAACAAAATCAAGTTACTTAACAACGCCAATTCTTTTTTAAAACTTCCTAAAATGAAAAGCTATAATATTTATACTTACATTTTCCAATCCAAGTCTTTCGAATTAAGCATTTCCATATCGTTGGGAAATTGGTTCTGAGTTAAAGTTGTAAGTAATAAATATTACAGTTTTTTTTAAAGGAAGAATTAAAAAGCATTGGTAGTGTTATTGGCTCATATCCCGGAAAGTTCATTTTAGAAATTGATTTGATTTTGTTCTGGCCGAACGTTATCATAACTTTTATTTTTAGGTATGCGGGTGATGTGATCCGCATAAAACAAGAAGCTTTCTGACAAGCACTCATCAACTTCATTGAATTGATTTGATTTTGTTCTAAACTTCTTTAAAAATAAAATAATTTATTATATAATATATTAACTGATTTGTTCACTTTTAGTCTGCGCTTTAAATTTATAACAATATTTTTACACTCCCAGATTCACATGTCCTAAACAATTCTAGTTCAGGAGAATAATAAGTAAACGGTAATTTTAGTATAGGAAATTTGTAGTAAATTAAAAAGAGGAGTGGTCCAAAAATAGGAACTCCAGAATTTACCGACTTTAATTCCAATTTTTCTCCTTTTTGTAACACATATTGCTTTCTACCTATTTAGAATTGCTTAAAAAATCCCAACTGTTCACCGTCTATGCAATTATTATTATTATACCGGGTGTCTGGTAGCGTGGCTTTTATCCCCCCATATCATCCCCTTAAGTGGTCTCCCCCAGTCAGTCTGCGATATCCCAAGATATCCTTTAACTCCAACTCGCCCAGGCAATCCTGCGAGAGTGGTACCCTCCTAAATACGCGAAACCTAGTACCAGCGAAACGGGGGACACTGACATAAATAGTGATACATCGTTTCCCTGACTCTGTCATCGCAATTCTGACAAATAGGACTAGACGTCCTCCCTATGTTAAACAAGTGACTAGACACCCAAGGGTGTCCAGTCACCACTCCCACCAAGGTCCTCAGACCTGTCCTACTCCGAAAACTCCCTGCTTAATTCCTTTTATAAATCTTTTAGCTTGGAGGCATCCCTGCGTGTCCCCCCAGCATTTCTCCAAGACTCTCGTTTCCCAAGGTCTAATCTGTTTATCACGAAACCTCTTAGTGACGGGAAGGACTGGTTCAGGACCACAAAATGGTAATGATGATCCCTCCTTAGCCAACTGATCCGCCCTCTCATTGCCCTCTATTCCCGCATGTCCTGGTATCCAATAGAGACGCACCTTACCCGTCCGAGCCAAGGCGTTAAGCCTTCTCCCACATTTTCCCACTAGTTTCGAGCTCCAGCATGGCTTACTCAGAGGCCTGACTATCGGAGCATATCTGCACCTCTTTAATCTCCCCCTGCCACTCCCCCACAAGGCGGCAGCATTCAATAATGCCCACCACCTTGGACTGGAAAACAGTGGCCAAACCACCCAAAGCCACCGAACTCCCTCTATCCAACTCCTGCAACCATGCTCCCGCTCCTGACAGGCCAGTCCCCTCCTGCCTAGAGCCGTCTGAATATCAGGGAATAATGCCGTTACCCGCCTCCGTTGGCCTCCGGTTATCATCCCCTGTACTGCCAATACTGATCTCGTAGTCCCTCTCAAATCCCCATTTCTTGCTCGTCTCATCGAATTTAGATAGCAGAAACCGGTTTACTCGCCAGATCTCATCCTCGATCCTAGTGTGATCCCCTCGAAAGGTTCTCACCCATTCTCCCTTACCCCTCATTCTGAGGTACCCCTTCATCGCTTCACTCACCACCACATACTGAAGAGGGGTTAGCCCCAGCAATATGTTTAATAATTAATGCAATTTGTTTAATAATATTTTATGTGATACCAAACCAAAAGCTTTATTCAAATCACAGAACCTAATCTGATATTTCTTTTAATTCCATAGGCTTGAAATATTTCCTCAACTATTCTTATGATATGAGCCTAAAGTTAGTGTTTTTTACTTTATTATTCTATTTTCTTGTAAGTAGATTTATTTAGTATTGTTTCTTTTTCCTATTATTTTAACGGTGTGTAGCTGATATTGTTTTTATTTTTTCTGTATTTTTTGTTTCTTGGTTTTGCTTTATTTATATTTTTTCCGAGCTTATTTCTATAATTTTAAAGGCAACTTCAATTTCTAATTAGACATTAAATCAATAAAGTTTCTAACTAACCATAGTAATTTGCTTTTAATTGGATTATTCTTTCTTTTATGTTGTATTCCTGTAATATATTTTCCTACTTTGTTTTTTACTTGGTTTATTTGTTGTTGTATCGAACTTCGGCAGTCAGGGCACATGATACATAGTTCTAAAACCTGGTTCTTATGTTTTGTATTAATATTCCCATTTTTTAGGAACAAACTTCGTAATACTCTTGGCCATCGAAATTGATTAACAGCTTTCAATAAACTCTTTCTGTAACACACCTTATTTTTTATATTTTGAACAGCTATACCTCTGATTTTGAGGTTTTTGAGAACAGTTTTTGTCATTGTTTATAATCAATCTATTCTCCTTCTCTATTATTTAAACTATAATTAATTATTATTATCCTTTTTACAGGTAATGCGGGAGTGGTTGCTTACGGGAGTGCTTTGTATACTTTATTAACAAAATAAATGATTATTTTAACTAGTGCGTCAAAATAAATTTCATCCACGGATATTCCAAATTCCGCCTAAAACTAGTAATGCGTTCTTCTATTTTGCGATTATAATATTTTAAACTGTGTCCAGTGTAATGAAGAGAAAGAAGAGAAAACATCGACGGATATGTAACTGCAAGAGATTGTTACATATTCCAACCTACAGCAATAAAGGTAGGCTAGGGAATTACAGTGGACCATATTTATGTTGACTTTATGTGGCACTCTGGATTCTCTGTAATAGTATTGCTATAAAAATATTAGAATAAAATGAGCTCGGTTTAAAAATAACAGAATAATTATAATTCCTTTAAAATATGTCATATCGCATGCATTTTTGCTGCATAAATTCTATATTTCCTAGGCCTTTTTAAAGAATAAATATTTGGTATTAATGAATGTGATATATTATGAATTACTTGTTACATTGTGTTCAGTAAAATTCTTCCTTCTGGAAAATTCTTAGATTTGTTTTCCATTCAAAAATGTTTATTCACAAATTCGTTAAATTTATAAATAAATTTTAAAATAATTTATGACAATGATATTTTGCATGACACTGTTATGCAGTTAATAATTGGAATTATAATTATTTAATAAAACATTTATATGGCTACTATAATATCCTTCTTCGGAACTTCCAGTCCAGGTAGAGCAGAGTCGATGAGCGATTTTTTGACATGTTTATTATTGCAGGTTGCCGTTGTATAGATATACATATGCGTATTTCCTTATCAAAAAAATCTGGTGTGAAACACTCATACGACTTTCTCTTACTCCTTTTAATATGATTGTATATAAACTCAAATTTTACGTATTTGCCCTAACATGAAAAATATAGGGTGATAATATCAACCTATTAAAGATTGAAACTGTCCTCTGTAAATAGACGAATATGTAAAAAAAAGTTGCAAAACCAATTGATAAATAATCATTGTACAAACCTGTTGCCAAATACTTTAAGATAATTGCCAGTCTCTCCGCTGAAGAAATGGATTTACGCATTAGTGTGTCTTTCTTCCGGATACGTGGATTCAGTAGTGACAGTAAAAACTCAAAGTCTGCAGCAGGCATCCGAACAAAATTTTTGTATACCGCCGGGATTTCACATCTCAGTTCCATGAGTTGATTTCCATAAACTGCCTTCTCTGTCTTTTTGCATTCCACTCACGAACCCATATCTTTCTTTTCACGGATACATTTTGTTTTCTTTTCGTTGTCTTCATCGTTTAAAAGTAAAAATACTGTAACTACAGCGGTGTTGCGTGCTTGCAAAGCCGTCATTTTGGCATATATTAAAATAACGTTTAGAAACACCACTGACACTACTCGTCTGTCTGCGCTTGTAGACGACAGAGGGCAGTTTTCACTGATGCATGACGTCAAAAGAGCATTGGCAGTGCATTGAAAACACTGAAAATACTGACAATTTACCTCTCTCTTGTAAACACCTAGTCAGTGATCTGGCCGAGTACCCGTCAGTGCACTGGCCAAATAACACTGACCCTGTATTCTGGTTTTACAGGCAGAGCTAGTCGCGATTACCATATGTGCCACTCCGCCGAAATAAGAAGACGGGGGTGTATAACTCCAGAGTCGTCATTCATTCGGATAGCCAGGCTGCTCTGCGGGCAATTGGCTCAAGGCTGGTGAGGGATTGCCTAGGTGCACTCAGGGAAATTAGTAGGCATAATAGGGTCTTCCTGGTTTTGGGTACCTGGGCATTCGGGTTATAGAGGCAATGAGGCGGCGGACCGTCTGGCCCGGGAGAGTTCAATCAGAGCACTTATCGGGCCGGAGCCGTTCTGTGCCGTCTCAAGATGCCTCAGGAGTGCATCCATCAAGTCATGGATGCAGGACCGATTAAGGGAATGGTGGGTCAAAACTCCAGGCCAGGGTAGGCGAAAACGTTTATTCATAGCCAATCGCCCAAGCTAACTGCGGAATTACTCCAATTAGGCCGGGTGGCCATAAGGATAGCACTTGGCGTTCTCACTGGCCATTGTAGACTTAACAAGCATATGCATCGCTTGGGCCTGGCAACGGATAGCCTGTGTAGGTTTTGACAGGAAGAAGAGGAGATGGCGCTGCACGTGGTATGTCAGTGCGAGGAGCTGGTATGGCTAAGGTACCGCCTCTTTTGTAAAGAGAAGCTGGTGCCAACAAACCTCAGCCGGGGCCCCCTCTCGGACCTATTAAGTCTTCTAAGGCAAGCAGGACTCGAGAGAGTGCTCTGATGGCAGGTGCCCTAGTTGACCACCTGGGAGCCCCCCCATCTCCACAGACCGATAAAGGACAGGATCGGGGAAGGGCCTCCAACTAGGGGGTGTCGCGGTGGCGCATGCTGAACAGCCAATCTCCCCGTTAGAATCTAATCTACCATGTATTCTCCCTTAAGGACTGAATCAACTGAGCGGGTTCTTCCAATATACTATGAAATTATTTCTAGGGATGTATTGATATACTCGTATTTCTTTTCATTGGTCATTTCTGAGGATATCGATAAATTTCATTCTAACTGTTTCGAGGCCTACGAAACTTGCAGCGTCTTCCAAAAAGAATGATTTTGATTATGATTATTATTGTATCTAGAGAAAATAGTTTATTTTTACCTCACGTCCACGGACGTCTTCAAGAGAGATACCTTTTTCATTTAACAAATCATATATTGAATAAAAAAAATTAGACTGATCTCATATATTTTCGGTCATATGAAAACAAATTTTAGAGAGATTATAATAGAAATAAATTTTGTGCTAAAGTATTGTTATAAAAATATTAGAAGAGAACCAGTCAATCTGTTTTTGTGTTATATATCTATATATATATATATATATATATCTATATATATTTTTAGTTTAAATCTCTGTAGGAAAATAAAAATAAGGGGATCTGGATGACAAGCTTCCTGCTAGCATCGATGGAATAAAATACTGTTTTTATGACTGAAAACTAAGAATTACTCATCAACCTTTCGAAGTGTTTTTAATTGAAACTTAAAAGTCCTACGCAGATTTATATAGTACCAATTGGTAACAGTTACTCAATATATATTTAACCTAAAGCAGATAATAATAATAATAATAATAATAATAATGAGGTACAATTGAGACCATGGTAGTCTCACAATAAAATTTTTAAATATTTATGACCGGCAACCCTTAGCTATTTCTGCTCAATTTTTTGGTTCTCAAGTTGGACATAACTACAACTACTTCCAATGATTTAACCATAATTATAACTACTACATTTCGAATGATTAGCATTTCTAAGGATTAGCAAACATAGTCATGTTTGTGATTGTTGCTATTATAATCTTTCTTATAGAAATGCCACTTGTCAATCGTCAATAACTAAGTCTTTACTGGATGGGTTTATAGGATTGGCGAAATTTTTAAAATCAATAAAAATTTTAATAGTAAGACTACTACCTTGGCTTCCTCAATTGTATTTCAACATTCTTAACTAGTCTGAAGAATCAGTATTTACTGTTTTTTATTTAAATAATAATGATATTATTTATAAATGGGCTATTCTTAATTAAAAAAAATATATATATTTTTGATTGGATTTAATGATAAGATATCTTCCAACATTTAACAGGAGCATCTTTGAAATCCCTATTACTAGTGAGAATCCTGAAATGAAGCAAAATTTCTCTTAAAAATCAGTAAAGTATATTTTCTAATATCTGCCAAATATTAAGTAGTTTCAGTCTACAGACCGATTAAATAAATTAAGCATCTGTTATTCTTCGAATAGGTCGATTGAGTATTTTGTAGATTGATCAAAGAAAACCAACTGATAAGGAGTCAATTTTGAAACTACCTCCAATGTTGAAGCGCCTTAAAAATAATAAAAAACAACAACTATAGTATAAAATACATTTATTATACTAGTAAAACAAATATATAAATTAATACTGAAATTTTGTTTAAATATAATTATATATTACATATTTATAAATTACCACTAAATTGATAAA